>JAULCC010392644.1:1270-11414 GCA_032358795.1 Nuttallia obscurata | reverse complement strand
ATACCCCATATTTTTTATCTCGATGTAAATGAGATGTGGATCCAACAAGTTTTTTCCTGAATGGCGCCATATAACCAATACAGTTTTGTGGTGCTGTAAAACCCAACTCAATCAATCAATCAATATTACACTGGAAATAAGCAAAGTCATGTGATAAAGGTATATAAAAATTGCTGATGTTGTTCCTAAATCATTATACAATCCGTTCTAGACACCACATGTGTTCAGTTCAACGATGTTCTCAGATCTAAACAGGATATATGTAACTGTTATTCACTGTCATGTTGAACATTATTATGGGCTGTTATATGAGAAAGTTTCATTTGATATTTTCCACCAAACCAGGTTTGAGTTATTGCCTCATAAAACTGTTTCAGTGCAGTAGATTGATGTATCAAAGTAAAGGTTCTCAAGTTTTCTTTAAAAATTCTTTTAACAACCATGCTTTTTTTGTAACCATCTGTATTTTAAATTTTGTATCATGGAGTATAGGGTAATAGGTTACTTATACTACTATATAAAGGTATTATGTTGGTAGTTATATAAGCACAGTAAGTTCTATTTGTCCCAATATATTGTCAATTAAATAGTATTAACAAGTGAACACATACATTGTTATTGGTACTTTACATTGAGCAGTGACTTAAGACAGAAAATTTAGTCTGAGGCTGTTTTCTATAAATCTAAGTGATGTTTTCTCATAAAATACCTCACAGGTCCTTTTTGTCCATCTCATGAAGAAGTAATTGCATTTAAAAATCATGTCATGTCATCTGATATACAATTTTAAAAGAGTTTTGTTGAAAGTCGTGTGTTTTCCAAGATAGAATTAGATAAGAAAAGAGATTCACTTGATTAGTTCCTGTATGTTCAGTGTACTTAACTTACAAGGCAATAAAGGGAATTAACTAGGAATAGTTTCCATCTGATAAATTGAGTAGTTACTCCTCTTTTATAGTAAAATTAGGCTCATGGTGATTTTTATTGAAAATTGAAAAACAGCTAGTTGAGGTTGTTAATAAGTATTTATCTGCTCCTGCTCATGGAAAGTTTCGTGAACATGGGGCCAGAATCTTGAAATCTCAAACTTGGTTTATATTGTCACCCCTGTTATAAATTGTATGATGCTGTAGTCATGTTGAAATGTTTTTGTCAAGCCTCTCTGTGAAGGAGCTAGTTATAGCTGTCCTAATGTCTTTTATGTGTGAGTGTGCATCTGTGTGAGCATTTGTCTGTCTGACCTTGTCTGGGCTGTAACTTCTATGTTTGTTGAAGGACTTTCAAATAGCATGGCAGAATTGTCCACTGTCATAAACAGATGGCTTGCATACAATTACCAGGTATCTACCTACCAGGTTAAAGGTCAAATTTAAGACTGAAAAAGCCTTGTCTGGGCTGTTACTTCCTTGCTCATCAAAGGATTTTCAAATGATATAGCACAGTTGTCCACTGTTATAAGCTGATGTGTTGCATAGAATAATTAGATCTTTACCTACCTGGTCAATGTCACAAATTGAGGTTAAAATTCAGATTAAAGACTAAAAAGGCTTGTCTGGGCTGTAACTTCCTTGCTGAATGACTTGGCACATTTTTTAAAAATAGTGAGACAATGTATCTCAAGCAAGAAGTAGATCTAATTCTACAATATCATGGTCACAGATTCCGGTCAAATGTCAAAATTAGGACAATAATACCATTTTGTCACACTATGACAACACTACTGTTACTCTTGAGGCAGAACATGAGGTCTGTGACCACCATTGTTTAAGATGTGTTATGAAGGACAATATTACAGACAGGAAAACTCCAGTAAATTCAGAAACTTTTCTACATGTTTAAGCTGTTAAGAAATAACTGCAATTGCATCAACTTTCACAATTAGAGAAGCCTTTTGATAAACTGTAACATCCAGTGTTTGATACCCAGAGTATATCATTTGCTAATACTCCAATATATTTAATGGGAAATTTCACTGCAAACATTTGGTTTATAAAAAGATATTTATCAAACATTAAAATTTTGTTCTACAACAAAAAATCATTAGAAATCAGTTTCTTGAGTGTGAGAGGAAGTCGAATTCTTTTTATTGAAAATGATCTAATTTGTATGTTATACGTTATACTTTGTTTCTAAAAATGTTCCATGATTTAATATTGAACAAATATAAGCTGTGGAAGCAGCACCTTCACTGCATTTAAGTTAAGGCAATCCAACATTTAAATGCATCTTGAATTAAAGTGTATGCTAAAAGAATAACAACAGAGAAAGAATTTTTAAATGCTGACTTAAATTAAAGGACTGTAAGAATTTCAAAATAATAAAAAAGAGTGGAAGTTCATTTGCATGAATTATACAAATGAGCTAGAGTTTGTCCAGAAATTGGTACAAAAAGGGCTGATAACTTTTTATATACAAACTATACTTAATGTTGTTGTTTTTTAATTTCTGTAAACTGATATCAAAACTCATAGTATCTAAACAGAAAAAATCATGAAGAAATATTTAGAAACAGTATTATTTTCAAATGATATCATTATAGGAGTGTGGGAATGACATCACAGACTTCATAATGGCCATCCCCATGATCTGCCATTGTGTTGTTCTTTAAGTAGTAATATCTTGCTTATTTGAAGTCCAATTTTCAAACTTCTTTATCCTTTGTGAATGATTTCAAGATATCTTGAATAAATGACATTCTTAAATTTAGGGTTCCTTTAAGTTATTGAACTTTTCAGTAGTGATAAATGCTCAAGCATTACAAATTACAAAGCGTAATGCATGTAAATTTACTTAATTATAAAGAAAATAATGGTAGTTAAATATAAAGCTCCAGATATGGCCAAGGATATTGAATATCTAAAAAGTGCTGCAAATGTTGAGAGATATTCAGGAAACGTGGATGCACCATAATTGGAAATGATACTTGTGGTAATAATTATAAAAATCCACTCAAAATTGGTAAATTTTACCTCTTAAACTTACCCTGTTAGTCACGGTGTTAGACGTTTTTAGTGTGGTTTCTCTGAGAAAAAAAAAAGTGAAAAATTCACAATAACTGTAAAATGCTTCATACTGAAACCTCTTGCATTCATGTTATTTTCATATTTACAAACTCTGGCAGATGTTTTCAAACTTCTGAAATTTTTACCTAAATTTGAAGTAGCCTCAACAAATGTAGAGTACTGGTGCTTCTGGGGCCAATTGGCTGCCTTTCTACTCACTACTGCATTATCTCTCTATGTCTGACATCAGTATTTTTCTCATTACAGATTATTTATGACATAGTTTTATTCCTGTAGAAATTTAACTGTCTGCTCTCGTGTTCCATAATCTATGACAACATTTAACCCATCTTTACATATGTATGTACACTATAGCACACACATTGCCATGTTTTTATGAAAGGTGGGGGGGGGGGTACACAGTACACCATATTTTTCCATGGTGCTATAATAGTCAAGTGCAGTAAAATAAAAATATGTTGTGCATATGATATTTAATCAATAAAACCTTTTGGGAACCTAGATTACTGTACCAGTTGACAGTTGATGTATGGAGTCCAGAGTCTGATTATGACAAATGTATAGCTATTGGAAATGACAGCTTGTAATAATATAGTCCAAATTTAGTATACTCATTTGGTATTCAGATGGCACTGTCTGATATTATGCATTCAGGAGTGTTAGTATGGAAGGTTTTGAAGCCGGATAGTGCATGTTGTAATATGCAAATTTGATAGTTTTAGAATGATATCTATGCGTTTTAAGTATGTATGTTGTGTTAATCAAGTGTATGAAATTGTAAACACATACCAGGGATGATCCAAAAATGATGTCACTTGCATTATATGTCCTTAACTGCAAATAGTATAATTAATTTGACTTGCTCTGCCCTTCAAAGTATTCTCCACCTATCTGAATACACCTTTTAGCCGGTCAATCTACCTGTGGAAGCAGTTTCATACTCTTCAATAGGGACACCCATCAGATGTTGATCCAAGGGCATTTCTAAAATAGGGTTCTCGTTCTAGATGGATGATATTTTAGTTTTGGAAATAGAAAATAATCGCAGGCGGCAAGGTCTGGCGAATATGGTGGGTGTGGTAGGACGATGACTTTTTGAGCAGGTGCACAATCGTGCAAGAGCCTGAGTTGGGTGAGTCATGTTTTGGGGCGGCGGGTATTGTAGTACTTCTTCAGTTTTTTTAGTACAACATTTTTGTAGAACATTGCTTTGGCTGTTATAGCTTTAGGCACCGGAATTTGCATGACTTGACCCTTGTTATCGAAGAAAATTTACACACAAAACCTTATTTACCGTTGGTGTTCGTTTAGACAGCCTGGGACGTCTGGCATTTTTGGTGGCCCATATTCAATTGGATCACTTCCGTTTTGGTTTAAAATGAAATACTCAGGTCTCATCACCAATGACTTTAATTGTCGAAAGCCCTTTGAGTATATTTTGGGTACATTTTCAGAAGTTGTTTTGCATTTACTACACGGGTCCTCTTTAACTCACCATGCGTTTACTTTCCTAAGTTGTGAATGGTTTTGTAAAATACCATGAACATGTGCTAACAACAAGTTTGTCAATCGTGATTATTGCCTTACAACAAGTTTTCCTGAATGGCGCCATATAACCTATACAGTGTTGCAGTGCCGTAAAACCCAACTCAATCAATCAATCAAGCTGTGAATCGGGCATCTTTTTCTAGGATATTACGGATTTTTTCACTGTTCTAGTTGTTGTTGTTGCAGGGCGACCTGTGTGAGCAGCATCTTTAAGTTGCTGCTGTTCGCTCTTCAATTGAACTACCCACCTGCAAATCGTCCTGTGAGACATTTGGTCCTTTCCATAGATATCGCATACCTCTCACAGTGAATGTCTACAGGTTTTATACCGAGTTGCGACCTACCTTTTATATGAGCCCTAATTTCATGATTGTTGTTAGCACTTTTTCCGGTCATTTTGTGATTAATGGTAATGAAAACGCTATAAAGAAATGTGCACTGTCCCAAGGTGAGTAAAGTTATGAGCAAAATGTTTTACCTGTGTTATGCTTGAATGACCAATCTATAGACACGAGGTGGTTTTGAGTACACATAGCACGATTAGCTTTAGTTTTTTATCAGTAAATGACATTAATTTTGGAACAGCTCTTGTATGTATGATAAGAGAGTTTATAAATTGTTTATAAAGTATTTTAATTTGGTGTGTGAAAGTGCAATTTTAGTAAAACTTTATGCTAATACGTTAGTTTTACTGAGCTCAGCTCTCCCAGGCAGCATATGTATAGACATTGTAGTATAGACATATTTTTATGCTTTCTCACATTGGTGAGGTAATAAATATTGAACCTGTGATTAGACCATGCCAAACTTATTCTGAAACGTCCGCAGATATAGGTGTGACTAATTAGATGTATATTTTTAAGGTTTCTAATATCTCATATTTTTATACAATGTAATGATGTGCGGATCTAGAAATATTTTTACTTGCCTTGGCATCATATAACTCATGCCTTTATTTTACATATTGGTGCCGTATAACCTGTGCCTTTATTTGGGAAACTGGTGACATGACCCCTAAAGTGACACATGAATATATTCATATTAAAAAGATTTGTGAGAAAATGCTTCTTTCTTGTGTTTTATTGTCTAATGCCAAAAAGCACATGCTCAACAAAGAAGTTTACCATTTGTATCTGATAAATACTCATGACTGACATTTTGATTTATGAACAAACTTTAATATTATATAAATGTCATAGCCCATTGAGGGTGATACAGTATAATATTTCCCCAAAGACATATCGACCGAGGCGGTTTCTTGGGATGCTATACCATATCACCCTCAATGGGATGTGCTATCTATTTTATTTTACCGAACATTACCCTCGATGCTCCAGGGTGATACAGAAAATATTGACCTGGCGTCAGGGTGATATAGCAGAATATCTCGGAACGTACATATGGAAAATTAACATAGGAACCAAAATGTGGTAACCGCCTGGTTAGCTCAAGTGGTAGAGCGTCCGCTTTCGGTGCGGGGGGCCACGGGTTCGATCCCCGGCCGGGTCATATAAAATACTTTACAAATGACGTAATGGTTTCCCTGCTTGACGCTCAGGATTTAGGGTTAGCATTACAACTGGTTTGTCAGGATAAAGTGACCGGCCAGGGTTCAACCCCAACATGTATCATTGCTATACACTGGGCACGTTTAAGAACCAAAGTTCTCTACAGAAGAGTTGTGTATCCGCTTCCCTCTCTCTGGGACTTCCATTAGACTTAGCTGGCAGAAAGTGACGTAAACAAACAAACCAAGAGTGAGGTATAATAAAGCAAAATTTCGCATGTATTTTACCTTTACAACTGGACTAAAATGCGGACCCTAGCTTGGAACACGTCAAACTTTTTGAGAATTTTCTTTGGCTTCGTCTCAAAATTGTAATTGAAAATAACTGATTCCCCGCAAGCTGTCATTTTATTTGACGAGCGTAGAACTTTAATTTAAAAAGGTAATTTTTATTACCTTTTGTGTAAACATACTTGAAAATTGTTATCGTCCGTGGGTTGTAGAATATACTACTAAGTTTGAAAATAAAGAAAACGGTTCGAATCCAGGTCTGTGCACTTCAGATTTTTCAGTGAGGAAGCCATCCAGCTTGCTTGCGGTAGGTAGACGGAGCCATATAAAATTAGTTGACTGTAATAGTGTACAGAGGTCCCCGGGGTCTTCATCCACCTGAAAAGAGCATGATGTCGCGATATGACTGAAATTCTGTTAAAGCGACATTAAATTCCAAATATACTAGCAAAAAAAAAAAAAAATGTTGATTGATTCGATGTCTATTCAGCCGTCACAAACTCGGGCTTCTAATCTGAATACATTGATGGACAATTTTTCTTAAATAGCCATATAAGGAAGATAGTATTATTGTTAATATCTTGATAATCAAATGATTCTTTTACTGGCATATCTCGTAGACAATAGCTGCATGTGTTCACTGGTCCATGGCAGTGCTGCCTTGGTTTCAAGATATGATTTAGATATATAAATACTTAATAAGCTGAAACCAGTCTTGCGCGGATTTCCTCGCCTTTTTTACATAATCATCCGATGGGTCTAAATTTTTTGAACGGGGGTATTAATATATTGACACTAGCTTTTTTTTAAATTTGATTTACGCCACTTTCTGCCAGCTAATGGACGCCCCAGAGAGAGAGAAAAGAGAAAGAGAGAGAAGTGGATACAGAACCCTTAGTTCTTTATGTGCCCATTGTATAGCACCGTAAAACTAGTCGTAATGCTAACCTTAAATCCAGGGCCCGTGTTCACAAAACTTTTCAAATCAGGATCAAGATCAAATAAATATTTTTTAATATCTTCCGCATGTTGTCTTCCATATTTAGGATATTTTAGCCACGGTTACTTAAAGTCACATAGAAATGATTTTCTATAGAAAAAAAGTTTAATTCTTCATAAAATTGCTTAAGAAGGGTTGATCCTGATTTTAAAATTGATCCAAAAGTTGATCCTGATTTTATTAAGATCAATTAAATATTTTACATTTTTCTCATCAAAACATAATGAAATACTATTTAAATCTCAAATTTTTATTCCTTTCAACATTCTGGTTCACTTGTATCAAGCACTTTAGTTTTAAAGCAATATGGTATGAAAAAATCGAAATTATAAATTTGATCCTGATCCTGATTTTAAAAGTTTTGTGAACAAGGGGCCCGATCTCCAAGAAAGAAATGCCACTACTACCAATTCTCAAGTCTTAGGTCTGACCCGGCCGGAGATCGAACCAACGGCCTCCCGCATCGATATATTGAGACTAAATTAAGGTGCTGTTTTTTCTTCTCGATGCACCCTCTAGCGGCCACTATATTTGGTTAACCTTTTATTCCATCGAATGGTAGAACGTCCTGTGTGGGCCACTGCGGATTCGATCACTGGCCAGGTCAAAACAAAGACTAAATTGGCAGTAATGGCTTTTCCCTCTGTGCACTCAAGATTTAGGGTTAGCTTTACGACTGGTTTGTTGGTGTCAAATTAAAGTGAGCGGCCGGAGTTCATTTCCCATGTGTATCAGTTCTATAAACTGGGCACGTAGATAAATAAACAACACTGATACCCCCCAAATGATACGTAGTTAATTAGTTATATACAAATAAGCAGGATTATTAGTAGGGGAACCATTTTTGTTTTATATTCACCAATGATGTTGGCGCACGGCTAATGCGAAAGTGAACCGGAAAATTCAAGACGATGGTATAATATCGGGGTTTTTTTCTGGCGAAAGATAAAGGAATTCTTTTAACGTTTGAACAATGAATCCTGGGAAATTGAGGCTCAATGCCAAACGCATCAAAACTCCTGGTATAGGAAATCTTGCAATCCATGGAATCCACAAAAAGACGAGCTAGTCATCGTAGACAGCATCGACGAAATCCACATAGAGGACTCTGCCATCAGAGAAGCTATGTCAAATCATGACCTGTCTCCACCTCATACTTCAAGCCAATACTATACAAACAACACCTTGATGGAAACCGGAACCGGGGATTTCAACTAGGCCAGTGAAGATGATATAAACATTTTCCTGATTTTAACATTAAATTGTCTCCGTTTTTAAATCGCGATATAGTAAAAAAGTGAAGATGTTCCTGAAGGATATAGCAAGAGTCCAGTACAAGATCGGGATTTGAACCCGGACCTCTGGATTGGCAGTCGAGCATGTTACCACTAGATCACCCTTATGTCAACACAGGGTTAACTTCTTTATGTTTATACTAGACAGGGTGAAGGCATCCCGTAAAATCTCGACTGGATTCGTCCTATGGACTCGTTGGCTGGGCTCACCAATCAAAAATCGGCACAGTGTAAACTGAGATTCTGATTTTTTTTTATCAGGCCACATTGGATGGAATTTATTCCTAGCAGCATGGCAATTTATATAATGTCCAAGGGATTCCTGTGCGACCAGGTAGATATCAGACCTGAAAATACGGGGTTTTTGACCAAAATGTTATTTTGAAGGTATTTATGCTCCATTGCTTTGCACGATCTTGGAACTGTCAGTCCTTTGATTAAGTTTGTCACTAACACAGTTGCAGATTCATTTCTACAGTAGGTAGGCATTAATAAGGTATATAAGCTGTATTAAAACAAATGTATGGGGCTGAGAATCTAATTTCGATTATGAGATAAATTTGGACGGTCTGGGTGAATAATGGAATGCTTGATCCTTTCATGAGGGTTGAGCTATCTGCAAAAGAACGTCAAAAGTTGTAATTGAAATACAGCCGAAAGTTTTATGTAATCGAGTTATTCACAACCTCACAAACAAGGGTGCATCAACTCTACTCGACTCGTGGAACGAGCTCCAACTAAACGTTCAGAGACTGAAAGCAATGACACTGCAAAAACAATTCTTATTCCGTGATAGCTGACTTACAATCTAAGTCGAACTTTCAAGGCAATCTGAGTCATCTCCAGACATAGATCGAAACAATTGGAATAATTTATGTAGTAAATGAAGTTTATAAAACTCTTTAAATTTGCTCATAGTCCTGTCAACATACTGCAATAAAGCTTTACAAATCAATACAAATTAAGTATCGTCAGGCAATTATACACAGTATCGTCAGACAATTATACACAGTGTGTCAGAAGATTTTATACAACATCGTCAGACATTTATACACAGTGTGTTAGCCAATTGTCCATAGTATCGTCAGACATTTATACACAGTGTCGTCAGAATTTATAGTGTCGTAAGACAATTATACACAGTGTCGTCAGACAATCTATACGCAGTGTGTCAGACATTTTTGCATAGTATCGTCAGACAATTATACACAGTGTCGTCAGAATTTATAGTATCGTCAGACAATTATACACAGTGTCGTCAGAATTTATAGTGTCGTCAGACAATTATACACAGTGTCGTTAGACAATTTATACGCAGTGAGTCAGACATTTATGCATATTATCTTCAGACATTTATTCACAGTGTGTCAGACATTTATACACAGTGTCGTCAGACAATTGTCCATAGTATCGTCAGACAATTATACACAGTGTCGTCAGAATTTATAGTATCGTCAGACAATTATACACAGTGTCGTCA
>JAULCC010392422.1:0-11415 GCA_032358795.1 Nuttallia obscurata | reverse complement strand
TATAATTTCATTATAATAAGAAGTTTCAGGGAACATTATAGAAAGAATCCTTTTGATAATCAAAGGTTTAAAATGAATTTCATGTGTATAAAGAGGAAAATACCGTTCTTGTCTTTTTACTTTTGTTTTCAGTTTTCTTACCTCTGGTCTTTATCAATATTTCAACTTTTTTAATGAATGTTAAGTTTCTGAGATTAACAATTTATATATTTACTTTATATACTAATACTGTAACAATCAGGTTAAGAATGGTGAAACTTAAAACATAAAATGTTCCTATTGTGGTTACAGTCTATTTAATTTATTTATCAAGCTCAATTATGTTCAAAGCCTACGGCTTACTGAAACACATTTTAGTCTGTTTCTAGCTTATAAGAACTAGTACTTGGTGTTTAATCAAGGCCACAATAGAGCCTCCGGGGCACAAGGCAGACACCATATCCACTGCGCCCAAACTTTTTTTACAGCTTATTTATAGTAGCTTTAAATATTAAGTACCAATTTTGAAACGGTTTTTTCTAAACATGATGTAAAATGAATTAAGTTAGAGTTGTAGGTAATTTTCAAATATCAGTCATATTCTGTTAATACAATGTTAATTCTACACAGTAACATAAGATTTCGCACTTATGAAATAAAAAGACATAAACAAATAATGTCATAACATGACTTTCTTGAACCAGATGTACATAAAAGATTCACATCAAATAAGTCATATAGAATATATCTGATGACTTTTCACTTTATATAAAATGTTATTAGACGAGGCCAGGAATCTTTAAAAGCCAGCCTCTGGCAAGCTTTACAAAGGTTTCAAGATGAGTCTAATAAAATTTTATGTAAAGTGAAAACGAATCTGATATTCTTTTTATCACATGACAATACAGCCAGAGGTTAAAAAGATTTTTCTTATTAATTTTGTGACGTCATTGGTTCTATGTAACATGTTGTTTGTATAAGAAAATATGTGATGATAATATTACACTGGAAATAAGCAATGTCGTGATAAATAGATAAAGTTTATAACAAGTACAGAAATCTTTTGAATGTATTTAATGTCAATTAACAAACTAACTGTGTCATGTTGATATTGGATTTTAAGTACTTACATTAAAATAACCTTGGTATACTTACAATGCAGAGTGTTGAGGGTTTCCATTATCATGAGCTGATATTTGAATATAAAACTCTCTTTCTGTTATTTTTTCATAATCCATGTTTCTTAAAAGTGTAAGTTCTCCAAGTGTTGGGTCTATGCTTAATATCTGAAAATTGAGTTATACATTCAGCATCATTGATGCATGACAGTGTTACAATTTGTTTAAGCTTATATTTATATTCATTCATTTGGCTATATTATTTTTGCAAACTGAGTCACATGTTGTTGTTTTTTTTGTGGAATCTAATGTTGCTTTAACAGTATTTCAGGCATATCGCGACATCCAGCTCATTACAGGTGGAGGAAGACCCTGGGAGACCTCTGTACCCTTTTTCAGGCACAGAGTGCACCCGGGTAGAACCATCGACCTACTGCAAGCCAGCTTGAAGGCTTCCCAGACCTGGATTTGAACCCACAGCTGTAAGGGGCAGAGAGTTACAAGTCAATGACTATAACCACTCTTCCACGGAGGCCCCCAAGTCACATGTTGTAGATATTGCAGTAATGAATAAGTCTATTAGTTGTTGCCTATTATATGTAACTGTTCATGTACATCAAAATATTGATATCAGTCCTTGAGTTGAAAAGATATGCCAACAACAAATTCATATACATCTTGAAATGATCATGTACACATATACATAACACTTATGTACACATAAGTAATACATCTTCTGATTTTAAATTAATGGAGCCATTCTGTTTTGCAAATAAGAGTTGCTGGAGGACAATAAAGCTCACCTATCACCCTGAACAAGGGTGTAAAGCTTTAAAGCAGCAGCATACACAATGTCTGTGAAAAGACCTTGCATGCAAAGGTTAAACCATGGTTTTAAGTCCAAAAAGGGCTTGCAATTCAGTCCAAATCCATTCCAGAGTTATGAGACTTAACATATAAGTTCATCTCATAACCACTAATAAGTGTTTGAAGTTCAAAGCAACAACATACACAGTGCCTAAGAAAATACTTTGCATGCAAAGGTTTAACCATGGTTCTAAATCCAAACAGGGTGCACAATTAAGTCAAATTCCATTCCAGAGTTGCAAGACTTAACGTATAAGTTCATCTCATGACACTGAAGAAGTGTGACAAGTTTCAAAGCAACAGCATAAACAGTGATTGAGAAAAGGCCTTGAACACAAAGGTTTAACCAGAATTCAAAGTCAAAAGGGGCACAAGTCAAAATCGATTCAAGAGTTATTGAACTTGACATACAAGGTCATCTAATCACCCTGAATAAGTGTTGAAATTTCAAAGCAACAGCTTAAACAATGTCTGAGAAAAAGCCTTGCATGCAAAGGTCTAATTAGTATTTTAAGTCTAAAAAAGGGGCACAATTCAGTCCAAATCCATTCCAGAGTTATGAAACTTGACATACACGGTGATTGTATGACCTTAAATAAGTGTATGAAGTTTCAAAACAACAGTATACACAGTGTCTGAGAAAAGGCCTTGCACACTTTAACCAGAGTTCTTAGTCCAAAAAGGGGGGTCAATTCCATTAAAATCCATCCCAGAGTTATGGGACTTAATATACACAGACACATAATGACCCTAAATAAGTGTGTGAAGTTTCAAAACAACAGCATTAACAGTGTCTGAGAAAAAGCCTTGCACGTAAAGGTTAAATCCTGAATTCTAAGTCCTAATAGGGGGCACAATTCTGTCAAAGTCCATTCCAGAGTTATGGGACTTGACATACAAGCTCATCTAATAACCTTGCATAACTGTGTGAAGTTTCAAAGCAACAGTATAAACAGTGCCTGAGAACAGGCCTTGCACACAAAGGTTTAACCAAGCTGGCAATGCCAATACCAATGCCGACACCGGGGCGACTTCATCAGCCCCCCACTATTCTGTGAATAAGTGAGTTAAAAAAACAAAAACATTGTAGAGATCGTATTTGCACATATATCTTTACATAGGTCAATTTGATAAAGATTAATCTCCAAAGATACAAATTTAGAATAAACACATGCTAGATATAACTGGACATATCATACAGTGACTTAACATCATATTGGTGTTATTGCTGTCAGTTGATAAGCTATATAGGTGCTATAAGTTATGAATTTTCCATATTTCTATGTATCTATATAAATGGCAAGCATTCAGTATACGTGTATGTGTAAATTGAGAATTAAGGTTTTAACTTTTTTACTTGTCATCATATTTGGTTCTAAATGGTCAGCATTTTTTCCTCACTGTTAACTATACCTAAAAAGTAATTAAGTTGATCTTTGTTTTGTTTTCACTGAGTTACTAGTTGTTATTGTGTTTGCTCTTCTCTCATGCAATCTGGTTATGATAAGTAGTTTAATATAACAAATTAAGGTACTTAAAGTTTAATACATTTGTGCTATTGTCCAGTAGATAGGTGATATGTCCATCTGGTCCCGAGTCCTGATCTGTTGCTTTTACCACACATTTCAGTATGCCATTGTAGTTTTCTTTCACCGAGCACATATATAAATCTGGAGAAAAAAAATAAGACAAGGTAAAGTCATTAGGAATAATATTAAAGACATCTGGAGTGGCTGGCATGATCACTTTGTACTATAGACATAAACATGGTGTAAAAAGAAGATTGTGAGAAATATTCAAACTGCATTTAGAGAAACATGTTCCAACAAATCATTGATGACATTTTTACTACAAATGTAAACAGAAGTAAAAATAACTTCATAAGAAACTAATGTCATTTAACTTCAAATTAATTCTAACAAATTTACAAACATTAGCATGAACATGGTCTACCAATATCCCGAAACTTCTCACAATGGATAAGGGTGGTGCATGTTCCCTCACTCACTAACACACAGTTGACTTTCTTGTGGGGTAGCTAAGGATCTTAGCTAAAATAACCCATCTATGAAAGGCAGAACAATTGTTTAAATTTGACCTTTTAAAACAATGAAGCACTAAATTTATGGTAACATATTCTTCTGATATCACTAGTCATCTATTAAATTTCACAAATACTTTCATGCTGATCATTAAATTCTCCCAATAAGTTCTATCTCAAATATTTAATAACATACAGTTTCATGTTAAGAAAATGTATTAACCCAAAGCTTACTACAGCATCTACTTATCCATTAACTGTCTGTATAAAAATGTTCAGAAGACTTAATTTTATTGAGATTCTTTTCATTAGTTTAGTTTTTACCTTTAACATTTACTAATGGACAAGCAAATCTTTGTTCTTTGTTTTGAGATTAATGCAATTTGAAAACGGCAATAATTGATCATTCATAGTAGATTAGCAATCCCTTCCATTTGAATATAAAGAACTTACCTTCAGAAAACTTTGGAACAAATTCATTGACTGGTTTAACACTAATATGTACTAGAACAGAGCTGTTCTGTATGGTGCTGCCATTGTAGAATTGTTGCATGTCACTAGCATATGCCTGTAAAATATGAAATATAAAGTTTTAGTTTTAGATCTCTATATTCATTTTGTATGCTGATATGCATTCTGATGGTTTTCCAATAGTGTCCTTGTCTATCCTGCCATTTTCGTACAGTCTATTCGTATGCCACGATTTTCAGAATGTATTCTGGACTTTCTCATTAAACCCCACCAAATTAAAATAGTTATTGAATAAAAGTCTTCAAGATAAACGAAATTAATTTTTTTTTTTTAAAATAAAAATTTAATGGCCATGTTGAATTTTACTAGGGGTGGGGGGTGGGGATATTGTTTCTTATAGTAATAATAATAATTTTTGGGGGAAACTGGAAAAACAATATAAATCTAACAGAAGTTTTAAGGAGATCGCCTTTAAATCAAAAGGTATTTGTATATTAAGAAGAAGATACTTAAAAATAAGACACATAGCCATTGTTGAACAAGAATTACTGACACAACAGATAGTGACATATATTAGAAAGAAACAACCAAATTAAATACCAGAAATGTGTAATTTGTCTTGCTGTTGTCTTTGTCTGTATCAATCTCATTAACAAGGTAAATATTCCCAGTTGTACCATCTATTCTGAAGAAATCACTTTGAACACCATCCAACCAGAATGTAACTTTATTATTTATTGGTGACAAGTCCAAATCTGTTGCAATAAGTCTGAAATAATTCACATGATAATTTAAAATATATAACGTTTTAAAACCACTTTATCTATCCAAGTAATCAGAAGCTTTTTTTCAAAACAAAACAATTTTTTTATTTTTTAAAATGACTGTTTTATTCAATTTTAATACAGTCTGAGAGAGAAACAAAATGTCTTACAGTTTGTATTACCATGAGCATTGCAAACTTAAAATCTAAAGTTTGTGTATATATATAGAGAAAAAGTATAACTATGAATTTACATACTTCATGCAATATTCAGGTCACACAATGGGATTATAGATGGACTTACCTTCCTATTAAACTGCCTGGTGCTGTGGTTTCATTGATATTGAATATATATCTAGTTTGGTCAAACTTTGGTATATGGTTGTTTACATCCTGAAAGTTAAAGGCAAGGATATAACTATTATAAGTTGTTAATTAGTTTAATGAAACCTTAATTTTGGATGACTATGAATATAATTGCACATCTATCCATTGTAATACTATGTATTTCTGTGTATTCATCATAATGCATAGATTGAATGATCCTTAAAGTTGTGCAGTCACAGATTAGGTGAAGGACCAAAATACAAATCAGAGGACCATAATGGTCCTGTAATTGCTCACCTGAAATTCCAACATACAAGATATGAGACCCATTATAGGGTCACCTTTAGAACAATTTTGAATAGATGATCTGTGTTCTGTATATGACTGATATGTTACACATACGATATCTAAGCTAAAGACAATGTAGAGTTTTTAAAAATGAAGACATAAAGTTAACACAATTAAGGCCTGTGTTAAGTAAGATGCGCATGGGTAGGAACTAAACTAACAAACTAAGTAACAGACCTGCATATAATACTACACACACTATCTATGCTCATAAGCTGTTATGGTTTCAGATAAAAAGTTTAAATGTCAATATAAAACCAGCCCCCTGATTACCATATTTGTAACAAACCAACATGGCTTGAAGATTTGATAGAAGATCACCAGTGGACAGAACCATCCAAACTTATAGTCCCTGACCAGTAACCCAGTAATAAGACATCTCTTGTACTGGGTCAAATTTGATTCCAGGGTCACCATTTGAACAGACTTGGTAAAGCCATTTCCCCTAGTAGCATTTTTAAAAACATTTGATATTGCTTTATAACTTTTTTGTATGAGTTATCAGTCACAATCCTAGTAGTTGGAACAAGTCTTACGGGGATAATTAATTAGTGGACTACTGATAAAAAAAATTTACCAAAATTTTAATTTCAGGTTTACATTGGAACACAATCACTTACCAGGACATGTACTTTGATATTCTGTACAGCTTTCACTGACTTATTTTCAGGGTTATAAGCTCCAATCTGAATATCCACCTCCTGTCCATTATCAATTGAAAGTGCCTTTATACTCAGATTTCCAAATTGTGCAACAGTAAATAAAGATGCATCTCCTTGAACAAGCTCATAATAAATTTGTGAGCCACTTCCAATGTCTTTGTCCTGTGCCTGAAAAGCAATATGTTGCAGAAAATTAGAGCCCTCTTATGGCTCCATTATAAATTCACTCTGATGTGTACAAAAATATAAAAGATGCCCAAGTTAACTTGAGGAATATAGTCATGAATTAAATCTTTTGCAGCATGTTATTTAACATTTATGCATAATATTCCAACATTTGACATATTTATGCCAAAGCTTAGTCATCTTAGTCTTAACCAACACATATCATATTCATTTTTCTGTTAGGTATACTAACGAAATTACACCATCAGTAATTGACTTCTGGTTTTAACTAAGTGTTTAACTAAAAAAAAATGTTCAAAAGTAGATTTAAACTTATCAAGTAATTCTCCACATTTTTGGTCATGCTTGACCTTCATACAAGTAAACATCTGCTAATTGTTTGTTCAAAATTGATTTTATTGAATTTTTACTCAATATATCAGAACACTTCAGAAACAAAAGCAAATTTTATTATAAGAACCAGATTTCAAGGGAAATGACAGCATGCTCTACTACTCGACAATCAAAAGAGAAGGGATTGCAAAAGAATCGCACATCTTCCATAAGGAGTCCCACTTCAATTGGAAAAAAAGAGTTAATTTCTTATATATTTGCATAAACTAATGAGGAAACTAACTGGCGGGGAGAGAGAGGTGGAGAAAGAGAGAGAGAGTGTGAGGGGGAAGAGAGTTGGATTTTAAAACATGTTTGTCTGCAAATAGATAATTTAAATGAAAATGCAAAAACGAGTATTGGAGGAGATATAGTAGGTCAGTTTAAGTGAGAAAGGGTATTAACCAACCAATATTATGGCATTTTATGGTACATAGATTTGTATTTATTCTGTGGTGATCATTGCTTCAGTTTCAGTACTGTATAATTAATATAGTAGTTGCATATAACCTTTGATCATAGAAATCAAAAAGCCAAGGGTACAAAATCTGATCATAATACAAGATAAAACTATGATAGTTGGCATACAAGCTTGGACTATGATTGGGAACAAGTGTACAAATTTCAAAGCTCCAGTATTATTAGCTTGCATTATTTTTTTAATTATATGGCTGGAAAGGGCCATAACCTAAATAAGTTTGCAAGATAGAGTTATAGTTCTTACAACACACGCCCAAGATATTCTGGTAAACAAGTGTAGCAGGTGTCAGAGATGTAGTATAAGTAGTATAAATACTGAATATTAATTAACTCATAAATATATATGCTACATTTTTAGTTAAAAAAGGGCCATAATTTGATCAAAATA
Organism: Nuttallia obscurata; assembly: GCA_032358795.1. Classification (NCBI taxonomy): domain Eukaryota; kingdom Metazoa; phylum Mollusca; class Bivalvia; order Cardiida; family Psammobiidae; genus Nuttallia; species Nuttallia obscurata. The sequence continues at coordinate 3,413 of JAULCC010392422.1, read as the reverse complement.
TTAGTTTAAGTTCTGGTTTTTGGTATACAAGCTAGGGGTTTGATAAGCAACTGGTCAAATTTACAAACTGTAGTTTGTAAAATATAAATGAGGTTCTACATTAACTTAATCCAGAGGTGGCATGGTGAGGACAAACAATTTTCAAAATAGTGCTAACGTACTTCGACATATACTTTGAATACTAAAGATAAAAGTCAGTGTGTCTAGTTCAAAGGACATCATACAATAAACCAGATATTCCATGTTGGCATATCCTGTATCTTATGTTATAATGGAATGTTCTAAAAAGTACATTAGAAAAACCTAACATCTTACCACAGAAGTAAATATATTTGGATAGTCAAAAGTTTCATCAATGTTCAAGTCAATGGTTTGTTCCCTTTCCAGGTAATATGGGGGGTTGTCATTTATACCATCCACTGTAACTTCTATAACAGTAAGTCCAGTTAGAGATGGACTTCCACCATCAATGGCCAAAGCAGTAATGGTGAAATATCCAACTGCTTCCCTGTCTAAATGGGCAATGGTAAGTTGTCCAGATTGGGTAATTGAGATATCACCAGGCCTGAAATAATAAAAGAGGACCATGATGATCCTGTAATTGTTCTCCTGAGATTCTCATATACAAATTAAAGAACCCTATACAGGAACATCATTTAAAACATGGCTTGAAGGCATTTGATAAATGGTCACCTAAAGCTTATTTCTGTAAAATTATTATGAAATTAGGCATTCAGTTTTTGCAGAGATTTTCAAAGTCTTCCATATAGCCATATAGTGAAAACTAGCTCTGCCCCACTGGCAGCCATGTTTTTCTACTAATCAACATGACTTGAAGGATTTTAATATAGGGTCACCTATGGACCATTTCTTTAAAAAAACATTTTGAAATTGACCATGCATTTTCTGCAAAATAGATTTTTAAGGTCTGTCATATAACGAGATACTGTATGTATAAGTTATGAATAAACTATGTCTATGTCTATGTCATATAGCCATATTGTGAAAACTGGCCCCGCCCTTTAATCAACAAGACTTGAAGGAATTTAATGAAAGTCTACCTAAGTATCATTTCTGTGAGATAAGATTGAAACTTGGCTAGAAGTTTCTGAGATTTTAAAAGTTTTCCATATAGCCTGATATAGGGAAAATATGCCCCGCCCCCTGGGAGCCATGTTTTTTTCTGAACAAACAAGATTTGAAGGAATTTGAAAAGAAGTCAACTAAGGATCATTTCTGTGAAATTATTTGAAATTGGCCAGGTGGTTTCTGAGGAGAAGATTTTCAAAGATTTTTCCTTTCTGCATGGAACTAAATTTTTTGAAGAAATCTGGAAGAGGACTACTAAGAAACATTTATGGAAAGTTTTGTTAAAATTGGCAAAGCAGTTTAGGAGGAGATGTTTGAAGGAAAATGTTGACTATGGACAGAGGATGGACAGTCCCCTATCACAATAGCTCACCCTTGAGCACTTTATGCTCAGATGAGCTAAAAACACTATGTACAGACACAAAAGTCTTTTCAATTTTCTCATTTTACTATTAAGCTTTGAACCTAATATTATGCACTTACAAACACCCAAAAACCAAGGACAAATTTATATTAGAAACAATGTTTAAGTTTGAGTGATTTAAATTATTAGGTAATTGAATTTCACTAGGTTTTTGTTTCATACTATCTGAAGACAATTATAAATCAAGGTTAGAAAAAAATAAAATCATCAATCTGATTGTTATTTGCTATGATTGTGCACACTGATATTTGATGCAAAAATTTTTATACTTGCTTGTTTAGTTTTATAAAATTAATTAGCAAGTTCATACTAACATTTTGCTGTCGCTGGGTAAATCCAAACTGTATGTGACTTTTCCATCATTTCCCGCATCATCATCAGTGGCCTACCAACAATATTTATACAAAACAAAATATCATTTATGTCTGCAATAAATATATTGACAATAAAATTTTGCATATCACAGATCATCTAGATAATGAATATGCAAAAATTATCATACCATAAATGTCTAAAATATTGTTGGCCTTTAAGAAATTATGAATAATTTAGATCAAGGTAAATTTATGTGCTCTCAACCAAATTTTACAGCATGTGACACAATTTATGATAAAACATTTGCTATCTACTGTATCATATAATATTTATGCACATTTGATTGTTTTTTCATCAGTGTCTGTATGAAAAGGCATTATTTATATGGGGGTAACCTTGAATTTTCCCCAAGTTTCATGAAGCACAAACAAAAAATGCAACCTCTATTGCATACACAAGGTTTTTTCAATGATCTGACAAGGTGACCTAGATTTTGACCCAGAAGACCCATATTCAAATTCTACCAATAAGATGTATCAAAACAGTCAATCTGCTTCATTAAGATCAAACAAAAAGTGCAGCCTCTATTGTATACACAAGGCTTTTTCTCTCCATAATATGATCTGGTGACCTACTTTTAAATCCAAGATAATCAGCCTTCAAACTTGACCTATATTTCATCAGGTCAGTCATTCTAAGGTTCATTGACTTTAAAGAAGAATGAAGTGGATATTGCATACATAAGGTTTTTCTATGGTTTGACCTGGTGACCTAGTTTGTGACTCACAAACACTCTTATTCATACATGACCTATAATTCATCAGGACAAACATTCTCATCAAGTTTCATGAAGAACCAATGAAAACTGCAATCTCTATTTTGCACACAAGGTTATTCTATGACTTGACTGGATTACCTAGTTTACGACCACAGATGACCTATATTCATACTCAAACTATAATTATCAAGATAATCAAGTTTCATGAAGATGCAATTATAAAAAATGCAGCCTCAATTGTATACACAAAGTCTTTTTCTATGAATTATCCTGGTGATCTAGTTTCTAATTTCAGAGGATCAACCTTCAAACAGTTCACCAGAGGTTAAATGATAAAATAAATGAAACTGAAGCTGTTATATTTTGTATATATCATCATACACAGGTCCTATGGTGAATGAAAATAATACATAATAATACATAGTACAAAATGAAGTTATCTTTAAAGCAACTGTTAGTGCCTAGCTCCAGTGATTTCATACAATTCATGATACTTATAAATTTACTAAATACATAAAATTGGGTGAATTTACACACTAGATAGCATAAACTGTTACCTTTTAGTGTTTAAAAGATTAACTTCACATTATCTAGTCAGGCTATATACAACAAAGAGAACATTATAAAGTTGCTGTTTATGTGACATTTTTCATGAAAACATTCCAAAAATGATTCTCTATCTTCTTTCTTTTATCATTTGTTTACTGACTTAACATTGAATTGCAATGCAAGGATTTTCAGTCTTTTGAATTAATTTTTGACTACTAAACTGGTTTGGTTACAGTCAGATTATTTATTTTATATTTT
>JAULCC010392200.1:0-11417 GCA_032358795.1 Nuttallia obscurata | reverse complement strand
GTAAAATAAATAAAGTTTAAACTTTTTTTTTACTTTCCGGATAATAACCGAATAGTAAAAGGTAAATGTAAATGCAGAAGGTCAATACGGTGCCGATTGCAAAATAAAACGAAGCTCGCATTCGAAGCTGACTAAATTATTGATTTGATACATTAACATCGGCAAAACTGTGGTCAACTTAAAATATAAAATACTACCAAAACGAATAAGTATATGAAAATTGGGATAATTGTAACAAAACAATCCGCAGATGCAGTAACTTTAAACCACGATGACTGTGTCTTTCTTGTAGTGTACTGACATACATCACGGGATTTAAACCTATGAATCAATATTACATGTATATAATAGGTTTTAATAGCGTTTAATAATCTAGAAAAATTTAATCAATAAATTCAACCGCTTTACCTTTTACCATTTAAAAGATTTCGAATTAGATTTCAATTTCAATGTAACTTGAATTAAAATTGAACGTTCGTTTTATATTTTCATTAATAAATTCTCAGGTCGCGTGTATGTTAATACTGCTATAACTCTTACGTTATGTTTAATGACGAGAGCACTGTATTGCAAAGTATTACAAGTCGTAATGTTGTGCTGAACATAGTTAAAACGAACCGAGCTAATCCTCGGGAAACTGCACAACTAGAGATGAGCTTCCTAACACATACACTCTCGTAACAAAAAGTCATATCCATTTATTAAAAACATTATTTCCCATGATACAGTCGAAATAAACTTGCCCATTTTGATGGCTGAAGCACTAAATATTATGTGACCAGGAAGATTTCCGTATATATCAAAAGATTTATTTGAGACTTATAACAAAATAAACATCGACACTTTTCACTTTGCAAAATTCACTCATAAATTCGTTAATTGACTCAGCAATTACTGTACAGATTGTATTGTATGGATCTGATCCTATCAATATAACATATTTTCCTATAACTATTTGAATACATCTTTCGACGGTTAAACTCGAAGTTTTTCTATCTTTTATTTAGGGTTTAGAAGATAAAATAGGTTGAGAACCCGAGCCGCTTTGTATTTTTTTCTTAAAACCGAAACCAACTATTAATAACAGCTTAAATGTTTTGAAAACACGTCTCTTGTATACTTTTGTAAGAACTCACCGTATTTCATTTTGTTTTGCAGATTTATGGTAATCATGGCAGAGAATATCACAGAGTGTTCGCTCAACGCAACAAAGGTTATGCAAAATGTTACTATGCTGCCCTACGCCAATTTTGTTGCATTCATGGGTTTGGTATGTAAGGTACCAACAAGGGTCCATATAGAACCTCATACGGCAGAAACAGTGAAGCGTATTATTCTTTACCTGGAAGTTAGTACGTGTCAACTAAGTATTACCGACATAGATAACCTTGCACGCATAGGAGATACAAGAGTGTTCACATCAGCAAGCGCTTTGCTATGTGAAAAGACAACGAGCGGTTCGAACATTACCTGTCCTGGCTTGAGTAATGTTGTGAGCTTCAGTTTAATGCCAGCGCAGATAAACTCAGAAGAGCTGTTGGAAATGTTAAATTGTACTGACATATACCATGATATGGCGGAAGTAGTTTTTCAGAGTGATTCTTTGAACAAACTGCCTGAGGATATTATGCGAAAATTCCCGAATCTTCAAACACTAGAGCTCCAGAACAGTAACTTCACGGAACCACCGACGTTTTTTCCGTGGACAACGGACGTGTTTCACCTTCCGAGAAATATCTCAAGATCTAGATATATGCATAACCACTATTCGGATGCTGAAGGACTCGTAATTCCTTCAAACGTATACAGAAGAATTTATAATCTAGAAAACAATAATATTCGAGACCTTTCAAACTTTAGTTTTCACGGATTCCTCCATATGATATCACTGATTGGGAACCAGCTAAGAAAATTAGGAACACAAACATTTTCTCAAGTTACAGGGTTGCAGATGATCGAACTAGGTAACAACAATCTTTCAGATTTGCCAGACGGTTTATTTCAGGGCCTTGTGGACCTGAGGAATTTAGACATTAGTAGAAATAACTTGAGTTATTTTCAAGTAAGTTTATTCCGTGACTTGCGTTCGTTAGTGTATCTAAACCTAGCTTACAACAACTTAAAAACACTACCTAATAGAGTGTTTGCCTCTTTACTTTCACTTCAGAGGATTCAGCTGGAATATAACCAATTGACCGTTGTAATGCCTGAATCATTCCCACTCGAATCTATTTCGCTGGAAGAGATTATACTTCATCATAACCCACTTGTCATACTTCCGGAGCTTGTATTCTGGTTCAGACAGCTGATATTGGCAGATCTACACTCCACTAATATCAGTTTTGCCAATTTGACTGACTATTTACACTCTATGAACGACATTCGATTATTAGATACTGTAGTAAATTTTGCGAGCGATACTGAAACTGATGACATCTTTACTCGCGCACAAACACTAAGAAAAATTGACTTAAGAGATTGTAAAATAAGTTCAATATCTATTTTGCCAAATGCTACAAAAAGAGTTAAGGCAGTTTTGACAGTACTATTGTTACATTTCGAATTTATTCTTGTCGATAATCCAGTTTATTGCGATTGCAATATATTGCCTGCATCAAACCTTGTAGGAGAACTTGTGAAAAATAAAACTGTACCTGAAAGTGAATATTTCTTCACAGATTGGCTTTGTGCTTCACCAATTGAACTGAAAGGTCGACCGATGTTACGTGTAAAACCAGAAGAAACTTACTGTAAGGTTGATATTGCAAATTGTCCTTTTGATTGTATGTATTTCGAGAGAGCCAAAATCAGACGTATCATCATTGATTGTAGGAACAGAAACGTTACTGAGCTGCCACAAGTATTACCTAAAGGTGAATTGGAGCTTTGGTTCGCTGGCAACTCTATAACAAGTCTGAGTTACAGATATTATTTTTACCAAACCGTTTTAATTGATCTGAGTCACAACAGTGTTGATAGCATTGAAGGAAAAATATTTGGCGCATTGGCTAAATTAGAAGTATTGTATTTACATTCGAATCGTATTTCCTATATTCCGAAATCAATTGAATCTTTGCATCTAATCAATGTGACATTAAGAGACAATCCGTACCGTTGCGACTGTAACTCGGGGTGGATGAAGAGCTGGATATTACAAAACAAGAAAGAAGTTAGCAATTGGAATGTGTTAACATGTGTTGTAAACAAAGAGTCGGGTATGGTTATAATAGATGTTCCAGATGAAATGTTTATATGTGAAAAAGAAATTGAAGAACACCGTATTGTAATTCCAATCGCAACATGTTCAGTGTTAATCCTTACTGCGATTGTGTGTGTTGCGGTTATATATGCATTTCGCTTCGAATGCAAAGTGCTTATCTTTCTTTACTTTGGATTACACCCATTTGACAAGTATGCCGATAACACAGAAGATACTATAGACTGCGTGGTGATTCATTCTGGCGCACAAACTGACTGGGTCATGAGTGAAGTTGTTGAAAAAATGGAGGAAAATTTGTATAACTATACCATTCAGGATGTTGCCCGTGACTTTATCGTCGGTTTGTCGTTTCATGTAAATCTCTCCAACATTGTACAACATAGTAAGCGAATGATAATATGCATATCGCAAGACTGGAACACATGTTCGGAACAATTTGCAATGACATGGAATATAGCACAGGAAAAGATCAAACTAGCTAGAGCCAACTTTGCGATTATTCTCACTCATGGAGTTCCGCTGAAAGAAACAAACAATAAAATATTTCAAATGTATATAAAGCATGGTCGTCTTATTGACTCATCTGAAAAAATGTTTTTTGACAAACTGTTATACAGCATGCCATCAAAACGAAATAATGTAAAGACACCGCCGGTTGGTTCTAAACATAATTATTTCGATTATGAAATTCATCATAATGACATCGAACTGGACGAAAACCAATATTTTCAGATTCCACAGGAAAATAACCATCTCATTAATATTGGACTAAACATACCTGTACAGGATCAAGTATTCATATCATATTCGGAATGTGATTTGCCATATATAACGTCCACATTATTACCTTTGCTAGAACAAAAAGGTATAGCAACACATATTCCTGACAGAGACTTTGAGGTCGGCGCATCTATAGAGGAAAACATTCTAAGGGCTATCCTTTCTTCTAAATGTACACTGCTTGTCTTATCCGAAGCACATATAAAGGACGAATGGCCTTTGTATACGTTTAGAACGGCCCATGAAAGATCCTTGCGGGAGAACAAGAACAGACTCATTGTGATCATTCGTGATGGATATGCACACGATTTTGTTGATTCTGAGCTTCAACATTATGTAGATAACTATGTGTGTCTCTTTGAGAATGACAGGTGGTTTGAGGCACGGTTGTTTAGGAGTTTACCACAAAGTGTTTGATTGTATTATGCATCTAGTTTCAACTTACTTATTGTCAGCTCAATTACGTCAAAAGCTAAAATATTATAAAACCAGTAAATGAGTTCTAATGTATGTGTTTGATTCTATGCGTGATGTTTACAGCTACCGTTGTCAGTATTTGTTTTAACGTTTGTAAGCTGATAAGTCATTTTCCTAGTCGATATATATACATTTATTGAAAGTATTAAACAAAAAAGGTATTACATTATCCAGCCAACAAAAAAATAATAACTTGCAAAAAACAAGTAATAGGGTAAATAAAAGTGTTTTGAAAAGAGGATGCGCATTTTGAAGAGTGACTTTCTTAGAGTATAAGAATAAAACAAAAATATCAGAATCAAATGCTTTAACTATATTTTTTTCCGACAAGAAGTTTGGTTTCATCAGCAAAAGATGAAAGCACCTTTAAAGTAAAAGGCAACTTTTTCATTTCTGTCAGGTAATTCCTCGTTGCTGTTCATAATATCGATGCGTTTGATCCCATACCGCCATCACGACTGATTCATGGTAAGTTATATTGACGCAAAAGATAGGCTGGGAAAAACTAAAGTTTACGTGCATAGTGGCTGAAATGCTGTATAAACAAACACAAATTACAGCCACGGCACATTGGTTTAAACCTTCACAGGTACCCAGTTATACACCTGCGTGTAGTGAAGCAAATGTGGGATTAATTTACTGCCCAGAAGAATCCGACGGCCCGGGCGGCATTCGAACCCAGGACACTTGGATCCTGAGTTCTGCATCCTACCACTAGACCACCATCCCCACGCGATACTCTAAATTTCATTTTTTTAAGAATGCTTATGTCGATTGGCTTAGACCAATGCCATATAGTTACTGATTGATGTGTCTGATGTGTTGACCTTTGTAAATAAACTCTTATTTTCAAACATATCAATTTCATGGTTTTGTAATTCACAAACGACTTTATGTTTTAGATATGTATTGATAACTTCCCTTCTATTTAAAAATATTTTGATAAAAAAGCGCCATTTATCAAATTGACAATATAAATATAATGTTAAAACTAGTTTCGGTTGTATATCTCTCTCCAATAACATTAGCACTCAAAGCGAAATGGATCTTTACTGTAAAATATCAGTTGTTTTCTGTGTTACGTTAACAAGTATGGCATTGTTTTTATTTGAAAGAGCAGGTTAAGTTAAACTTATTCATTTTAGCTCGAGTTCATTGAAAGCATATTTTCTATTGAAACACTTTATAGTCTGTTCCCTGAGTACAACAAGTACTTAGTCTCTAAATATGGTCAGGAGAACGGCTCAGGAAGAGCTCAAATCCGCATCATCCTTAGTACAAGGCAAGCACCACTGCGTCCTCGAAAGATACAGTTGAAATAGTTCCTGAAATGGGTCGTATTTGTCAAATTTATGCAATGTGTTTTCTACTTCTATATATGATGATTATGATTTCCATGGTTCATTCTTCAGTTTAAATCATCTAATTACCCCCCGCCTAAGAAATAGAGAGGGGGATATATATTGAAATAGACGTTGTCCGTCCGTTAGTCACGTTTTTTCCGCAGCCATTTCTCAGTAACTAGCTGGTAGAATTTCATGAATCTTAAAACAAATATGAACCAACATACGGCGATGATGCCCGTTTATATTGTTTGGACTGGTCAAATTTCCTTAGAATTATTGCCCTTCATTTATAGAAATGTTTTCTTCCGCAGCCATTTCTCATTAACTAGCTGGTAGAATTTCATGAAATTTGAAATAAATATGAAAAAAAATACGGCAATTTTGCCCGTCAATTCGTTTATGGGCTGGTCAGTTCCACATTCAGCATAAAGACATTCATTCACAAACAACCCATCAATGACAAACATGTCATCATTGGCGGGGGATATCTTTTCAACGAAAATACTTGTTTATATAAAATAAAACCAACAATATTTGCTAATTGAAGAACATTGTGCTTTACTACATAAAACAAACAAAAAAATGATCATTGCTTAAACTATTTCCCGAAATATTTGTATGCATTACATTAAGACTTTTACAAAATAATACAGCGATGAAAGATACATTAATGAGCAAATTATACTTATATTGTTGGATTTTCATCCAGGTTTTAGTTTTCTTTCTCTCCCTCAATTGTTAGATAAAATAAAAGTACACTAGTAAAAGCGTGAAAAATTAGAAATTCGAAGTGACATCTGAACTTTGACGGAACTTTTTACATGTTTGCTACTGTATTTGAACAGGTCTTAAAAGTGTTCATATACGGAGGCAAATGTAATCCAGTTGACCTACGCAAAACAAAAGATGATAATTTAAACCAGTCAAGATAAACGAGACATATAAAAGGTACATATACAATAAGGCTCAAGGGAAACAACTAAAGTACACATATTAAAACACAGCATTCTTGTTTAGATCTCCCTTAAACGTTGCAACTAAAAATTTTGAATTGCATTCACGGATTCATTTTATAATATATTTTGATCTTGTTTCACTAGCAATGTCTCATGGCATTCCATAAAAGATTGCCTTAGTCTAAACGTTGTATCAGCTAATGATATCGCCACTAAAGAATATATATCATGTACAAACAGTTGAAGTAACCCCATACAAATCTATACTGCCATGTGATAGCCGAACCGAAGTGGAGGTTGTAGTAGAGGTTAATTTCATTGGTATGTATATACATATGCTCGTGTATGTAAAAATACATTTTGAGGTAACATCGTATGCGATGTATACCTATATGTAAACAAGCACTGAGTATAGAAATGTATTTCATCGGATAATGATGAGACTGATTATGACCTTTTGTTGTGATGTTCCTTTGTTTAAAAGCATACTAAACTTCAAAATCGCAATAATTTGCATATCTATTTTGTATGGAGGTCAAACGAGTTGAAAATTGCAATACTGGGTCTCTACAATGTATCTTACGCTACTATTGATACAAGAATCACAATAGTTAACATAAAATCGAGTATTTATCAGCACATCATTGGCCACATAATGAACGCTTTCGAAACAAACTGGAAATATTTCCGTCCCTGCTCATAAGTAATCGGAGGTTTCTCATTTACTCAGTATATGCACACACGCGGATGACATCACACTCTTATATATCTCATTTTTAACACAGTGCTCGGTAAACCTAGATATTGAACATGATCTAGTACCAATACTTAACAATAAATCCACAAGTCTAGCTGACATTCTGATACAGCGGCGGAGTGGCTTCCTGTCATCATTGTTGCAGGAAAACAAAAACAGACACTAGCAGAAAAAACTGGTGAGACTTTGTTTAAATTCAAATGCTTTAGGTTATATCAAAATACTTCTTTGATATTATTGAAATTTTCATTAAACTAGGATTACAAGTTTTGTCGAAACAACCACATCTAGCACAACATCAATACTGCATACGAGGGACGTTCAATAAATTGTGTCACTTATGGCCCGCCATACCGCGTGGCTGTAAGGAGCATGTGGCAACTGCGGTGATTTCACGTGGAAGTGATTTTCTATAATAGGATGAAATTTCGGTCGAATCCGTTCAGTCTTTCAAAAGTTATTGAAAGTTCAAGTTGCTGCAGTCATATATACTGGCTATATTACTGTATGTTAATTTAGTCTGAATATTTCAGCTTCGCAGATATGAGGTGAGTTTTGTCAGATACATGGGACATCTGCAGTGTCTAAAAGTTCAGTTTTCAGGCAAAATAATACAGTTGGTAAAACTTTCTTAAAAGATGACCCCCGTCCTGGTCAGTCCAACCGGTCATCGGCAAAGGCTGAAAGTGCGGGAAAAGTTTGATATGCCATATCTTATTCTGATGGCCCTAGTGCTCAAATTTCAGTACCATAAGGTCGAACAGTTACAGACACGTTTTATAAGGACATCGTGCTTTCAAAAAGGAAGAAATATCATGATAAACGTAGACCTGCAACTGGACTTCGAGGAATGTGCCTTATTTATGACAATATGGCTGCTCACATGTGTGTGCTGGTTCAGAATTTCCTGGAAAAGGAAAAGTGGTTCAGCTCCACCACCCGCCTTATTCACAAGATCTTAGACCCTGCGATTTTTTTTCTATTTCTTCTATTGAAGAAAACTCTCTCTGGATGTCGATATGGCCATCGAAATGCACTAGGCAGTGGCATTTTTCAGTGCCTATAGGGTGTTCCCAAAGATGCCTTTTTTCTGCCTTCAAATAATGGATTTCAAGATTACGAAAATGTATTTCCGTCAGTGGAGAATACTTATAAGGGATGAAGTGAACAAATTATGAGTCTAATACTGCGCCTTGAAGCATCCAAGGGAAAGAATCAAATGAAAACGTTGGATTATACTGGAGTTAGTAATTTTGTCTGCCTTCTCTTTAGGTTTTTTTGTTTGTTTGTTTTTGGGGGTTTTCCAAGAATATTTATAACACTTTTTATCAAGGCGGTAAATAAACCTAAAAGTGACCCTGGGTATCATTCCAGTATTAATATGTGTATCCCACGGTTCTATCGGCAAACAATTACTTAAAGTGCCCGCCTTTTGCAGCATTGAGATTGGTAATCATAGACCTCATTGACACACTCTACACGCACTTGTAAAGATTTCTAAGGTTAAAAATAATTTGAAATAGTCTTAAAAGAAAATGGCCATACTTAATTAGAAATATTGTAAAAACCCTCACAAAATTTCATGATTATTTCAACGAACAGCATAAGAAGAAATCCCTCTCTGAATGTAGGCAATGTTTGCGAATTGCACAGATAATAATGTTTCAGTACAGTCAAATGATTGTTTTACCTTTTTTGTAATCGAATGGGTAACGCAATATGTATAACCTTTAGCTTGCTTAAATTGTCGTCTGCCTGAATTTAAGATCCATCTGATTCGCCTAATATTTGGAGAAGCAATTTGCCGATTATCAAACAGCTTGGATCCGGATTACACGCCGAGTTATTCCATCGGCGTCTGATCTGAATCCAAGCTGTTTGCACATTATATCACGTTCGCGCTTAGCAGGCTAAAGGTTGATTTTGCTATAGGGAATTGTCATATTACGTTTGTGATGCGATTTATTTCATCTATTTTACATCTGCAAATCAAAACAAAATTGCAAACATTGTTTATATACAGAGGTTTTTCGGTTTGAAGTTAAAGGGATTTATTATAAGAAAACAAGATAAGTTATATAAATTTAAATATAATAATTTAATCATATACGCACATAAAACCGTAAAACATATAATAATTAAAAACAACAGTTAACTTATATATGCTTAGATTTATAACTTATATAAGCCTGTAAAACCATTAAGATTTAACACTATGTTTCTTAAAAGCCATTATAAAGCTCACAAACGTATTAAAATTGCGTTATTTTGTACCACTGTGCATACTAATGAATAAAAAAAAGATAATTGAACACTCGTAATTTATAAGATTATATTGATCGATTATTTGTGATCTATAGATCAATGTGTTTGTTTCTAATTTGACTATGATAGTAGTATCGGCTACTGTTTACGCGGCGAATGCGTCTTGTGATCTCCCGTGATACGAATAATTAGTTTAAACATATCCATTTCATAAATATACAAATCACAAGTATACAAAGTTTTTTTACATAGACAACACATGTAATACAAAAGTTAATTGGAAGCATGGATTAGAAAGCAAGCTTATAAGCTTATGTGAATTCTTTTTCATGATAGTATTTGTTTGAATCAAGAAAATCTTAAGATTTAGTTTCAGTTGAGTTTATTTCTTCAATTAAATTATTTTGATAATCCTATTAATATTTTCTGATTAGTTTTGTGACGTTGTTTCTGACTTTTCTATATTTTGACCAAATGAATAAAATCTTACGTAGATCTTTAGGATATAAATAGAACATGAGTTACAAAATGTCGACGACGATAGCAGAAGCGTTCCTATATATTCTATAATTGCGTTTTATCACCAATGTTGCAAGCATTTTCAGTTTTAGCGTGATTCTCAAATTAAGCATGATGCTCAAACTTTAACCTCTCTATCGCGATGGCAAGAGAGTTTGGAATTATTATAATCCTTCCTTTATCAGTTGGTAATTGAGTTCTACTTTGCAACAAGGAAATGCCCTAGTCTTTAATCCAAGTATGTAACTACACTACCACGAAATCCGTGGAATGCTCAAAAAGAATTTTATAACGTTGGGTACTGAACGCTGTTTTAGAGTTGCTCTTGGATATAACTGATTTTTTTTATCTTAGTAGCGTGATATGACTTTTGCTGTATGTTCTATTTGCCACACGCAAAAGCACATCTTCATCACAATTATTTTTAATAAGGAAGCGTGTTTCCTATGTAGAAACCGGAGGTTGTCTTTTAATGTTCTTGTTTTGTGGTGGAAATAAGTGTGTTTTCTCACATGATAGACATAAAAATAACCCTAGACAAGTGCACATTAAAGTGATAAAAACCAAAGTCACAGGAATATCTCCCTGAGAAAATATTGACCTTAATGGTAATAAATGTGCCTTGTTTGTTTACTTGTCCTTTAGATAGAATGAGACAACTTCGATGTAAGTAGTGATGCCTATAAGGAAAACAAGAGTCACTAAGGACGCTAGGTTGACTTATCTGTTTTGATTGACAGAAACAACTACCCATAATTCCATTTACAAGATAGCTGCCATAAAGATGAACACAACATGTGTGAATCAATGGATAAATGGATTGAAAAAATAGTATATCTGCAGTGACTATTCTAGTACTTTAACACATTCGTAATGAGTAAATTTGTCAGTGTTATCAATGGATTATATCATTTCCTGTTACATACAGGATCTATTGTAAATGCTTTGGCAATATACACATCAACTTCCCAACACCTACATATATACTAGAGTGATGTGAAAGTAAGTGTACATGTACATATCTAGTGTGTATTTAATTGAATAACACAATTATGCATTTTGTAAAAGTAGTTAGCACTGTTAAACACATGGGTGTT
>JAULCC010391977.1:0-19239 GCA_032358795.1 Nuttallia obscurata | reverse complement strand
TAGACTGGTTTCAAATATTTTATTAGTCAAAATAGACCTTGACCATTTGCAATCGTGCACCACATGAGGGAATAAATTAAATAATTTAAAGAAATTAAAATTAAACAATACAAATACTTCTTTTGTAAAATATTGTTGTCAAGAGGTAAAATTATCTTACATCGAATAATCTTGAAAACAAAAATAAGTCGCATGCCCCTCCATGTACAGAAAAATATCCCACTCCAGACAGTAGTGGGGCGACAATGAAATGAAGATAAATTGCATAGTTACAATCAGTTAATCGGGGTTTTTCATCCCTTAATCTATTCGAATAATAGCTTTCATCCGTAAATATGGTAGACGTTTGAATAGAAAACAAATGCCTCTATTTGTCAAGCTTATCCATTCAGACAAGGATATGTTTAATGACTTAAGAAT
Source organism: Nuttallia obscurata (assembly GCA_032358795.1). Lineage (NCBI taxonomy): Eukaryota > Metazoa > Mollusca > Bivalvia > Cardiida > Psammobiidae > Nuttallia > Nuttallia obscurata. The sequence goes on along the minus strand of JAULCC010391977.1, from coordinate 18,819 downwards.
GATACCGGCGTAATATATTTTATAACCATGTTAGTTGCAATAGGTGGTTTAATATAATGTCTACATCTTATTTATTTGTGATGTCAACTGATGCTCATATTTGTAAGTTCAGTTCGGTGGCTTTATATTAAAACATAAACTCATGTGTTTACTTAAACGAGACGTATTGCCCAATGAAACATTTCCCCTTTATCTGCATTTTGAAATTAAATATTTAATACACCTTTGTAATGATTTGATGCATTTGCCTGTTGCTGATTTAAGTAACAAAACTTAAAGAATAACGAATATATTGAACAGTTTCATTCGTATGCATCGATGTCTGATTAATCACCCTTGTAATCTTAAAACATGTAATTGAGAAAAGCAGGTAATTATATAATCAAAAAGTTGCAGGTTTGGAAAATTAAAGCTTTATCTCAAGCTTTAAGAGTAAGCAACCTATATGGGCGATAAAATATAAGGTATCTCGGTGTGTTGTGAAGTTGAGTGTTTCATTGCTTTGCAAAATATTTACGTCATTGTCTAATGCTCACATGTCCAACTGGAGTCCCTTTATTTTAGCTCATTTACCAACAAGTTTAGAACCGACCATTGCCTCTATATGCCTGTCGACTAGAAGCTTCAGACATGTTACATAAAATATTACAATTTTATGACACTTCCTACTTTCTAAAACAATGTACAAAAACGTCTATTAAAAAATAATGTGTTTTTGTTAAAATAAATCTCAACTGCTTTGCACAATCATATGTATTAGCAAAGGCACTAACTAAATGATATTTAGCGTGTCAATAAATATTGACACACCACAGTGGCATCGATATAAACCATCCTTAAAATAGATTCCTTAAACTGTGTACCCTTATATGTGACATCATTATCAACTCAATAAAGAGATGTGAAGAACTGTAATCATATATATTATTACGTAGAAAATCAAGAACAAATATGAACAAGCGGGCTAATGTATTAACCTGTGTAAGCACAAATCGTAGAGCGACTAAATGCGCCATAGGTTTTGCAAAGAATCGCTTTCTCTTTTTAAAAAAGATCGAGATAAGTTGTTCCAAAGTATCGGGAACAGCGCATACGAGCACAGAATCCGTCTACGGCAGAGGGACCTGTATACCCATCGACAAAAACATATGACCTTGTGACAAAAAAACATTCCGCCCTGTATCCGCTATTGAGAGACATATAAGAAACCAAAACCACGTTCAATCGATACGATAACCTATATCTACGACTTGGAAATCAAACACCATGTTCATTGTGATAAACACCCTGTTCATTGTGATAAGCAGGGGTCGGGCTATGATAACAAGTAGCTATCAACTCAGTCATCAGATGAAACTATCTTCGATGTTCTTCAGACACAACATAATTCAAATACGAAATATTATGATGCTGATACAGTTCGACCTTGTGACGTTTTTCTGTCGAAAGCATGCATTAACATTGAATAATTTGCAAGATATAAGTGCACTCATATATTTCGAAACTTTGCCGTTTTTATACCTTTGGAATGTGCACACCATCGGCTAGCTGTAGAACTGACTTTTATGATATATTTTAAGACAACATGGCCTTTGATTTTATACGAAAGCGGTCTAGTAAGACGAGACGTAGCTCAGGCGGAGTCTCTGTATATCTAAAATATAGTTAAGTATAGTCAGATAAGATAACGCGTTTTTGAACACTTTGAAGTGTATGTTTCTTTTTAAAGAATCTGTTTTTGAAAATGTCAGGGACATAATCATGTTATTTGATTAAGTATCCCCAGACAACTCTACCATATATGATGGCTGTAAGGAAAATGGCATTGAGTCTTTTAAGAAGATACTTTCGATATTATTTCTAAATAACCGGCAACAACAGTTTTCTTAGCCGGAGTATAATCTTGACTATATTTTCAGTGGTGGCATTGATTGTCTATATGATACATTAAGTATATCTGGAAAGTCAAAAGACAATTATTATATTGCATTTATGTTGTCTGTTATTTATATGATGTATGTATATATACATGTTTTCAGTAGAGGACAACATAAAAAGCGAGTTTAACTGCTTTGCAAAATAATAGGGTAAGTGATGCATACCAAATGATGGCTAGTTCGGCTGTATTTTAATATGTTGCTGATTCTGGTGTTGAAGACTGTGTGTTTTCTGTCCATTGTACACTGCACTGTATTTTTAACTGTAATAGTATACCACACCAACAAGTAGACGAAAATCAGTGAGCAGGCGGCACCACAAATGTACAGACTTAATTTGGTCCATTCTGTAAAAGGTTATCATTACTGACTATGCCAAAGATATGTTGTCTAGTTTTGATGATATGTTTATAATTTCTTTACAGGCCATGTATAATTTAGGGTTTCCAGTATAGAGAAAAAATGCTGACCACTTCAGGGTTTTTTAACAATATTATATTTACCTTTGCAAACAACAATTGTCTTTGTCTATTGAAAATGCGGACGTTTACCTCTATGCATGTTATGCATGACACGGTGTACCAATTATTGAATACAATTGATACAGATGAAATGATATCAATATCTACATCAACATTATAAGTAATTAAATCATAAAGTGTTTCCATGGTTTAGACGAAAGACAAGGGTAAACAATGTAAAATAATTATTTTTCTCGTATGGGCTTGTATATGTTTTGATAGTTCATGATATAGGAAAGAGTGTCGCTTTTATATCAGTTTCCTTACAAGCATTAATTGATTGTTGCACACAGAACAAGAATGAAGTACTTTTAATACTAGTAAGACTGAGTCATATAGACCCTATAAGCATTTGCTTTAACCACAAAAATACTTATCTACTGATCTATATTTTCCGCTTGAACGATCATTTGCAAGATTAATAATGTTACTTAATGGTCTGCTGAGTAGAAGAGAACGTCATTTAAGATTAAGAAGAAACAGTAGAATATGTCTCTTTTGTGTAAATAATTATATCTGTGTAGTGGAAACGTTTGATCATTCTTTGTGGAATGTAATGTACATGTATATGATATGTTAAGGACGTATTAAAGTTAGAAGTCATTTCGTGATAATATTTAACTGTTTTTCTTATATAAGTATTTTGATAGTTGGTTTTATGTTGTTTAAAAGATGCCAAAAAAAGTATGGGTCGCTGTGCAAATTTTTACCCTTGAGCAATTTAAAGAGAACGCGTCAAATGTGAAAGTGATTTATATTTCAACCGATGAAAAACTTATTGTATTTTCAACTTATTCTTAAAATGAAAATAAAATCGATTGTATTTACTTTTTGTAGGTTACATATATATCGCATCATGAGACATTAATTGACATAATGAAACAACGGTAAAAACATTTTTGTCAAATTTTCGAAATAAAAAATGGTCATGATTTGACCATATAGGAATTAACATAAGCGAGGATTAATCTAATTTGATATCTTAACAATAACTTTAAAAAAACGAACTTTAAAAGTTCAACTTTTTTAATACTTCATTAGACGAAAAAATCATACAAACAAGTACCAGAATTTGAACAGAAAAATATACGTTGCTGTGTAAAATATCCAGTTTTAGTCATTTAAATTACCTCCCCTGACTAAAAAAATGATATTTTATAAATTTGTTTCATATAATTTTCTACAAAATGAGCAAAGTGTAACATGAAATGACATCAGAAGCTATACAGTTGATGTATCAATTGTTCTCATCATAAAATCTTATAAAGTGCTGTTACCCCTTTTATGTTGTTAACTCGTTAAACAGTTTTATTAAGAATGGCGTATTCAACGTCACGGGAGGCAACTCCAGTGCGTTTGATAATGTCATAAAATGTAATTTAAAATTGCATTATATTTCACTTTATTTTTTAAAACAAAATGTATTATAACAACTGAAACGTGATATTAGCAGTTTAAACTACATATTTATTTGTAATTTCGACAAAAATAGTATGTTTACGACTTGACGTAATTCGCCATTTACGGTAGAAAGTCTGACTTTAGTACATCCTTATAACTCACTAGGTTTATTCATTTTGCTCTTGAAATACGGCGTATTGCTGTATTACAAAGCTGCGTGCTAAGCCTGGTATGTTTATCTAACTGAGATACCAAGGTTGTAGCGTTGCTTTATGTTATGAAGCATTTTTTAATCTCCCCTGAATAAAGGAGTGGTCATGTTTTATATTTATAAATTATACGTGTAACATGGATTTGCAATTTCATCAAATCTGCCTTAAACTTATTCAAATATTTCGCATGACCTTAGTTGTAACAAAACATATCATGTCAACATCAAATGCGAAATGTAATGCAGTTAAATTGGATTCCAAAATATGTTTTACTAAATGATTTCAATTTATCTATCTGCAAACATAGAACGTGGTAAAATGTAAAATAAGTCAGTTTATAAAGCTTATCTTTTCAAATTTAAATCCTTTAAGATCTGATAAAGTGTTAAAACTTTGAAATGATTGTCCGGGCAATGGTTTAAATATGACTACATCATCCTCATTAGGTTGATTTGGTAAATTAGTGTGTTTACACATTTAATCTTTGTTTGATATCATATCTGAAATATACCTGTTGGGGCTGAACCCCGGCCGGTCACTTTGTTCTGACACCGACAGGTGCTAACACTAAATCCTGAGCAACAAGGAGGGAAAGCCATTACTACCAATTTTTAAGTATTTGGTTTGACCCGGACGGTGATCGACCCCACAGCCTCCAGTACCGGAAGTAGACGCTCTACACTTGAGCTAACCGGGCGGTTTAGTTTTGGGAATAGCGATATTGTTCAAGAACTCAAGCCAATTTCTGTTCTGTTTAGGGTTTCATTACCGAAGTACTTTAAGCAAATAATTCAGACCTACTTGTCACATATCTGTCAACGGTTTACATGCCAAGACGGAAACATCCAGATTTAACTATACTCAATGATTCCATTTTTTTCAAAAATCTAACATATTGGAAAGTGTTACTCTCCATTTGAATATATAACCGGTCTTCCTGTTGGCTTAAAATGTCTAATGAGTTGAATATTTGAATGTAGAAATATCACAAAAACGAAAGTCTTAGACCGAGACAAATTGCACCTCTTCGCAAATGACATTTACGTAGTCATGGATTTTGCGGGAACCTTCTACGTTTTCATTCCAAAGCCCAAAATTTGACGAATGACATAATTTCGGCCATAAAAGACAACACCGTTTCATCATACATAATACACGGTGTATATTGATTCGTGCATACGCTATTTCGATTCAAGTAAGGTCAATCTGTACGTAATTATTTGATGTACGTCATCAAAATAGGAAGACTTAAAGTTTGACGAATAAAGCGATAAGAAGCAATACATTTTTTGTGGTAGTAAATTCATCTGTTATTCATTCTATTGAAGTTAGTAGTTATCTTTCCACTAAACGATACAGAAATGTATTTACTCTTCCTAATAGTACTAAGTAATTTAGATATTTCTTCATGGCAGTTAATTAAAAACTATATTTTGTAAAAATATGACTTACTATATATTTTTTGAATATCATCATAAGTTGGACGAGCAAGTAGAATCACACCCATCGCAAGCAATACGATACATCTCGTCAAGTTCTAATTTATTTTCAGAATATCGTCAATCCCAAATTTTAAGCTGTGTTTCATGGAAATGTGAACTTTTGCACAAAGTATGGCAAATCGTATGATAAATGGTAGACCAAAATAATAATCTTAATGCATTTATTCTTTCGTATTAAATTCAAATAAAAATGTTCATCAAATGACCATTTTATGTTATAGCCTCAAGCGATAGTAGCTGTTTCATTATCCGTTTAAATTAAATTGACCTTGCTGTTAAATCACCGTTTAACACTAAACATAACGTTAAGCATGAAGTCCGAAATTCTAGAACATAACTTCAAGCAGTAAAGATTTTTTTAAAAAGTGTAAACAACATTTAACGAAATGAGCTTTTCTGCACGATGTCTTACTACATCAGACAATGTTTCCTTACACATAATCGTTTATTCCATAACTAAAATGGTCCACTATCATTTAACATACATGATTTACTGATATGTATGTTCATATCCATATCATATGTGTTTATTTAAACGTAATCAGTTATACGACTAAGATATAACGTCGGTATTCTCCTTCCGATTTAATTACATGTACATTGACCACAATCAATTCAGTTAAAACTAATTTAGTAGTGTAGTCTGACCATGTGTAAGTAAAGGTCGCAAGCTTCACATAGCTTTAGTTACGATCAATGAAAATAAGTATGTAGGTCTAAATTCGATCCGTCTGTTGGAGAGGCTTGCAAGTGCATAACATGTAATAACAAATTTAATGTGACCACTTTATGAAAAATAGAATCAAAATACCCATACACTAGCTTAAACAGATACACAGCTATAGCCGTGATTTGGTCCACTCTGTCTAAATCTTTGTTTTTCATTATCAGATGATGCCAAACCAAACGTTCATATCTACATAATTTTAAGCAAACAAAGCAACCAATATAATAAAGGAAACAAACCTATTTATTTTCAAACGTCAGAGTTGAATTAAAGGAATGCTAAACAAGTTCTTTAATTTGAAGTAATGATGGGTCTTTTCGTTTCCTAGCCGAAACATTTAGATTAGAAAATGCACGATGGACTACGTTCATGGCATAAATGATACATTAGTTTGGTCCATATATATGCAGTAGATAACATTATTTCTTTGAGTTTCATTCTTATTTAAGAACCAGGCCCGGTGATTATAATTGTGTGACGTTGAGTATGATAACATACTCAAGCATCTGGTTTGTCAGTATATGGTATATGCGCAGATTCAACCAGGACGATTAGCAAAAACTGGGTATATACTCAAATCTGACCAACCAGAGGCAAGAACATGTTCTCATACTCAATGATCTGTGTTCATAAGCACCCGGCCAGATATCCTGTTCAAACCAACCATTACCATCGATTCCGAATGAAAATTTGTTGTGTTCAAATAGTCGAATACACCAGGAGAGGATGGTCTTTGAGCAGAACTAATAAGGATACTGAAAGGCAACCCCCATTCAATAGTAGCACAATTGTACAGAAATGGAATCACTGAACAGATTGAGGCTATTAGTAAAGAACGAGCATCGTCCTCCCAGCTGGCGGTACATTTGTAATGAAAACTCGTGGTGACAATGATCGACTATAGACAAACTTATGACAGATAAATTACATAAAACAGTTGAAAGTCAACGTATGAGAATTTTGCAAAACCAACTTAGCTAATCACAGGTTTAAGGATACGAATAAAAATGAATGTTTGCAAAAAAACTTATAGGTGATTGTTTTTATGATTAAGCAAGCCGGACATGCTACGAGAAATAGTGTCATGCCTTGGTCCATAATCAGAAGTGGAAAATGCAAGCATAAAATGGGATCGCTATATGTTCTTATTATCTTGCTAATCTATTTAGCAACTGTTGTGATTTTGTTCTACTTAAACCAATCAGTATTAGAGTATGCATCATTTTCGTTAAGATTTAATTTGTGATTGTCAGTAAATCCTAGAAGCAATTTTTTAAGAGGCATATGTTTATTTTGCCCTAAAGAAAAATTCAGACTGATTGACTTTTTTGTGGAAAATGACCAGATACTAGAATAATAGACAAATCACCGCATCATTTTTATCATTCCACTACTACGACTGTTCTAGACAGATTTATGCAAGTCAATAAAATATGACTTTCGCTAACACAACACAAGTATAGGTCATCAGTTGTACGTACTTCTAACCTTTGAAAAGGACATATTATTTAATTTTCTTTGCATCGAAATTGTCATTATGAAATGAAACATGACCAACTCGCTTGCTAATCAAATGAAAGAGTGGCAGTCATAATCACTAAAACCTACCTGTCACTTCTTAAAAAGACTACGTTCAGTTCTGTTTTCAATAGATACTGATATCTCGTCAGCTGATACTGTGGTACCAAATACTGAAGCCAAAGGTAGTACTTCTAGAGATGTTGCTTATGAACGATAGTTTATCTAGTTTGAAGCTGTAAAGTCTGATTTTAACAGAATTACTATGTCGAAACAAAACCATATTTAAAAAGCCCGTCTACACATGATTTGATGTGAATATTCAAATTCCGGAAAGAATATTTAGCAGTTTACTTGTAAAGGTTGATATGTTCAGTTTTATTTCTTTATGACTTAGTCTTGCAATAGCGTGTTGACAACTCACCAAGAAATCTGATTGGACTGATATCATTTATTGGTCCAGCCTCTTTTCCAAGTCATGATAAGAGGCATATATATTCGGCAGTTTGAAGGCCACTTTATTCAGTCTACGTTAAGAAGTGATCATACGTTGGAACAGTTATATCACTTAACAGTGAAATTCTTTTTCGTGCCTCAACAGTTCCACATATTTGGACACTCGCTGTTAACAGGTATTTCTATTTAAAATAGTTTGAAAGGTAGACATTACCAATGAGCATTTTCCAAATAGAAATAATCAATTTAACAATTTATATAATACTGGACGTCATTGGGACACTATTGGTAATTGAAAATGTTGTATTTTGTTCTTAGGTTTAAATCTGATGTTTATGTTAATGTACGTAATGTACTAACTATTCTAAAACAATGAATACAGCGTAACTAGAATTCACATCAACAGTTATGATATGATTGTACAAATTGTTCTCTTTTAAAATCGCACATTTGATGTTACATCGATTATTTTATTACATTTTTAATGCAGTCAAGATCACGAAAGGCAATTATTACCATTTGGTTAGTCCAAAAATATATAATAAGATATGCATATTTCGCTTAAATTAGTAATTAGTAATTGCTAAAAATAGTTCGCTTTATAACAATGTAGATTTGATGTCGGAATTTAAAACTACATAGTCATTGGTTATTTTGAAAAAGAAATCTAGTTTACGGCTTTGATACATCTGACATTAGTACAAGCTTTTACTTTTTTTTTAACAATTATATACATTTTTATACTATCGTTTATGTGTGTCCAAAATACACTTTTATTTTCCTAAGAACATTAGTCTTAGCAAATTGAAACGATTTCTACAACAACTTCTACTGCAACTACTGCAGAAGCCATTGGTACGAATCAGATCGCCCAGATTCTGAACATTGAGTTGGTTGTGCCAAATTTATATGGATGTTTATGTAAAGAAACACCCGGAAGCTGTTTCCGGGCTACTTACCTATTGTAACCCATCAAGTCATGTAATATGTTTTTTGAATTTAATTAATTAATTGAAACATAAGTTTCATTTGATCAACATAATTCCTAGCCTGCAATTAATAACTCGATCTATTTGTAAATATGCTTCAATACCAGCGCTTTTGGAATTTTTACAAACGGCCCTCTCGTTTACAGAAAGCATATGCTTGCATGGGTTAATATCTGGTGGAAAGAAATTCAGAGTAAACATTAAAAGCATATAAGCAGTGTGGAAGATGGCGATATTTACAAAGATATGTGTAACATATACTTACAATGATGATGTAAATGAAATATATATATAAATAAATAAATAAGCATCATTGTTACTTTACGAAAACAAATGTTTATGTTATTTGAGAAATTGTGGTTAACTTCATATGAAACAATAATAAGTAGAATAAGTTTATATATTTAACATGTGTTTGTTTGGGGGTTGGGGGGTGAACATATCTTCTGATGTATTTTGAAAACAATACAGCTACTTCAAAATAATATATCAGTCAGTAACATATTACTTTAATTCGGCGACGTCTTGAGTAAGAAATGAAATTAATTAGAAACAATTTGATTCAGATAAGAATAATCTTGTATGTTTCAGATGTTTAAAATGACCAACGTAACTGTTTGCCGTGTAGTCCTGTTATCCATTTTTCTACTGGTGTCAGTATCACCAGCACTTACTACGCCAGCATTAACTACGACAACAACAACTACGACAACATCAACTACGATAACACCAACTATGACAACTACAACGACGACGCAAGTACACATACCATACAGTAAGAGATATTTTATCTCGTGATTTACGCGGCGTAATAGTATCAATAGGTTGCTGATTTCATTCAGAACTAGCTAATAAAATACAATGAGTATACATATAAGCATTTGAGAGTGAGTTAAATTGAAATAATTAAGACAAAACTGCTTAAACTAATATCATCTAAAGCAGAAGATACATACTACAAACATATCGTATTTCAACATAGATGCAAGACAATATATGTTATTAATAGTATCTTCTTGTGTTGTAGTGATATACGAGTGGAAATTATGTCTGTAGTGATTACTCGATTCATTTGAAAAAATGACGATACATTTAGAAACAGGTTGCCCCCCACCCTCACGAAACAAATATATACGAGTAGTAGTTTTATTATCGATAATCCATCCAAAAGTGCCTTATACTTTGTTACACATGGAAATGATTTTATAAAGAATTAGTTAAATTGCTTTTAAGTAGAATTGAGAAGAGATATACTTTTTTATCAAGTTTCAACATGTTGTGATTTAATACGAAGAAAGCAACATTCATATCAAAACTATGCAATTTTGACTTTAGGTTTTAAACTGTTTAGGTTTCAATATGTAATGATAAATGTGTTTGTGGTTTATGATAATTTTATGTTAACCATATATTTAACAACATCTTTCACTTCCTGGATGCCTTTTAACGTGTATGATATAATTTCTATGTAAATGTTTGACGTCGGTTATTTGTAAAATCAGGTTAGTTCCAAAACATACGTTTGAAACACACATTATTGCCAACATTTTGCAAAGGCCTCCCTCACATAGGTATTCAGTTTTTAACAAAATCATCAAAATAACACCATTTCAATAGTAAGTTTTATAACTCATTAATTTTGTAATACATGTTCAACATTATTGTATTTAAACACTAAAAGTTACCGTTTATGTTTCAGCCTGTGATCTAAATGGAAATGTTGACGTTCACCTTCCAAAAGATATCTATGACCACGTAGTGATCGACAGCAGTTTGGACTCAGCTGAGAAACTAACATTGAATGGAACCAATGACAAATGCTCAAACCCACTAAGGTCATATGGTCAAAACAGCTCTATAATTCACCTTAAAGAGTGTGAAGTAGTACGTATATATTTAATGTATTTGACTTTTAATTGTCCATATAAAAAAGTTGAAACTTTAAATACTTTTTTAGCAACGACGACAGAAGTACTAAGATTGCATTGAATACAATCCGGGATATAAATATAAGCACTTTTAATGTGAATTTATATGTTTTATAAATATAAAAGTATATATCAATTTGCATATAATCTATCAACAGCGTGCAAAGAGAAAAATATATTCTTGGTTGATATTTGCTATGCATTTTGAGTAAATAAGTTTTGCCTGTATACCCTTGGCTATCTGTCGTATGGCTTATCGCTAGATGCTCTCATTTCCAACAAGATTGCACATTTTTACCTTTACATCTATCTTTCGTGGTGGATTGTAATTAGTGCCACATGTGTCATAGAGTCATGGATTATCAAGTTGAATATCAACAGAAACTGCATATGCCCTGTAAATCAATAAAATGATACGTAATTCAAATTTCATTAAATAGTTAAATATTTTAAACTAAAACAGCAAACAGTATATGTTCTCGTAAGTTATATGACAAACAGTACTTTCAATAATTGTGTCATTTAAATATTAATGCGTTATTACGTTCGTCGACAGAACCAGTCAATCTACATATACCTTTTGAATTCATCACAAAACAACATTATCGGTGGAAAACACTTCCAGGAATACGAGATAAAATGTGAGCTACCCGCCTATGGAACTATACGTAACACCACTTTCGAATTTAATGCAACCGCTAGGTGAGTCTTTTCAAAATATATAATTTGAATCTAACCAGAAAATGCTCTTCTGTAATCTTCTTTAGGTACACTGCTGATAGAGTAAAAACGGATAATCCGACCTCCTGGCGGGACTCGAACCGGCGGTCTCTTAGAAGAACTTTTGCTGCATAAAACCACCCAGTGCCCCGAAGAATGTTCGAGTACAGGCACTCGTGCCACCATCCCGTTTGCATCAATTATTTGGGATATCTCCTCCAAAGTGTAGTTTGCATCAGTCGTGATTGATACTGTCCCTATCATTCCTAAACCGTTGTGACCAGTGTGTAACAACGCGATACTTAAGAGAATTGTCACCATACACTTTCTCAAAGTTCGCGTTGATTTCAATAGGTGAACCATTCAATAATGTACATATTTTGAAATAGACCCGTTGCTCCTCTACAGCCATTTTGACCTAATTCGCTTAATTACAAAATGGTTATGACACTCTAGGCCGAAATATCCGAATAGATAACTTACTTGTCACAACTTGTACATGTAGAGTCATATTACCGAAATAGCAAATTCAACAACCTTTCTATGCATGCATAGTTTGTGATTAGTGATTAAAACTTAAAAAAAGATATAGCCAAAGTGCACAGACTTCTCAAATACCTCTCATATAATGCAACTGTCTATGTTACTAAACCGCTTTGCCCTATCTTTAATATGCGTTAAACACGATATTCATGGATGAACCATATTAAGTTTATCTTATTATACATTGAACGTTACTTCTTTTGTTAAATAAAACTAGTAATACGTATTTGTGTTACCTAATATTTGAACACTAAGACATTTAAACTGACTACCTGCGTTGATTTTGCATTTTGACAACACATGGGTTACATAAAGGGCATAACAATTCCTATTCAAAGTTTATATGTACCGTCTACGATTAGTTTGTATCAATTCCAAACACCAGAAGCATGCCAACACGGCCATATGCAAAACCTTACCATTCTCATCTCCGACATGAACCTAACTCAATATTACACTTACACGTAATAACGAGAAAGCTTTAAATAGTCTCTGTACGATGAATTAAATCAATGGATATTAACAGCTTAATATGCTGCGAATAGTATACATACATCTGGAAATTATACAACGAGTATTATGATACGATAATACAAGCCTAAAGTGTCATTGATAATAATATTTTCTTTTCATATCGCAGGCCTGTACCAACAGCAGTTAATGAACATATGATTCCAAACTTGACGCTGTCGATGAGCATTCAGCCGAATTCGAGCATTTACGTCGGAGAAACACTCACCCTAACGATAACTGAAACAACGACAACCAAAGGTGGCCTTCAAATATGTTTCCTAATTCTTTATATTTCCTTATTTTTACCTTATAATACAACACAAGTCCTTTTGTCCATATACCTTTCTATCTTTTGTTTATTTGTTTGTTTGTTTACTTGGAATTTTACGTCGTTTTAAAAGTATTTCAGTCATATCGCGACGTCCAGCTCAATACAGGTGGAGGAAGACCCCGTGGGACCCATGTGCACTATTTCAGGCACAGAGTAGATCCACCGACATCCCGCAAGCCAGCTGGAAGGCTTCCTTGCTTAAAAAAATCCGAAGTGCCCAGACCGGGATTCGAACCCACAGCGGCGATTGGCTGCGAGCTTGCAAGTCAGTGACTATAACCACTCGCCACTCGGCCACGGATGCCCCCCCTTTCTATCTACATACATGAGCTGACTAAAACATAGGACACAAGAGAGAGAGAGAGAGAGAGAAAATCTTACATGAGTGTTTATTCAATATCATTTTATGAAATGAGTTGACTAAACATAGAACACGAGCCTTGGCGAGTGTCATATAAATTTATTCAACGAGTTTCATACAAATGATATTTAGTAAACACGAATATAAGATTCTATTTTTTATATGAAGAGGAATTTTAAGAAAAATGCACAAAAATGCACACGGAGCGCGTTTTATCAAACGGTTTCAAATTATATTTATGTAACTAGTTACGTATGATACTTATGTCACTGCTTTATGTCACTCTCAGAAGCATATTTACATACGTATAATGTACGTTTATATTTGATATTTCACCTTAAATCTTAAGGGCCTTTCACGGTAGCCATGTAAATATTATGTATTACATACATGTCATTTTGAATATACAAACTCAGTAACGTATAAGTTGGCATCGTAAATAACAAACGTGTCCTAGTATCAATGGCATGGGCGTTGGGTATGTATTATTTAGATATCGTATTTTTGTGCTTAATGGTGTGAGGCATGCTTTTTTGTTTTGTTAAGAATGATAATAATTTATACATTTCTATTCAAAATTTATTAACGGAATCTAAACAATATTTGTCGACTTTTATGTGTTAAATTATAAAACCACACACAACATTAATACCTATGATAAAATTCTTAAATGTCAAATATATGTCATAAATTAGCCTTTCTCTTTTGTCATGTCAGGAGTTGGATAACGTGCACTATGTTTTTGTGTTTATCTTTATAGTTGACAAAAAGCCATATTTATTTCCAAAACGTTGCATTGCCAAAGGAAGTGGAGAAACAGACCATGTAGACCTATACGACAATTAGTAAGTGACAACAACTTGTTTTATAAGCGCAAATATTAAGTCAAACTACTTTAGATTATTTGAAGTAAGAACATCATGTTATCATGTTATCATACTATTAAAGCTGTTGTCGTCTGGTCATTTTAGAAAATGTATTGTTATTAACAGTTATGCATTATACGTTATATGTTTTAGTTTTGCAATTAGATTCCAATTCAGTGTGTAAGTTAGTAATTCATATATTACTTTGTAATTTAGTTATTTCGAAAAAAACGCATGTATGCTCTATATGTCTCGGAAATGTTTACACGGCAAAGAATGAACGAAATCTTCTACTCTGACGATTTACAGTTCCCCTAATTAATTGCCTATGAAAACACCTAGTCTTGACAAAAATTACCTATGTTAAGAAACAGCAGAACATTTCATAACACTAGCAACTGCGACGAGCGTATCATGCTTTAGAAATAGTGTATATACGCTTCTGACCGTTAAGAGTGTAACATTTTCAAAAGTATTCATTGCTTTAGCATACAATAGACGTATAATGCTGAAGTAAAGCATAACTGGAACAAGTCTAAAAAGTCTATTTAGACTTGTTCCAGTTATGCTTTACTACAAAATTATATGTGTCATATAACTAATGTTTTCGAGAAAAACAGTATCAAACAAATAATATAAAAGTACATTTTAAAAATTGATAACTTGGTTGACAGTTATTCACAATTCTAAATATACTGTAAATTGACAGTATTTGATATACTATAATGTATGTTGTGCTCCTTTATATAATATATGGTAGAACAAAATATGAAAACCGTCATTGTTTTCAAACAGTCGTATGGATAAAACATAATTTATAATGTGCGATGTGGCTAACCTTGATCAATTCAGCGGTATTTCTGTAATACATTTTAATCAATGTTAAGGTATTTAAAGTTACACTGAAATATGTAAACTTTTGTTTGTTCTCTATAATTCTATTTTGTTAACGCCGGCTACACAGAAATTTACTGCGTACCGACATAAACGACTAGGAAGAAGGTTTAACAATAGCTATATTTGAATATTCAAAAGCATTAGTTTTCAAAAAAGGTTTTGTTAAATTGTTTTGTTAAAAAATGACTACATAAAACTGTATGATTAATATCCTGCGAAGTTACAAATTACAATATTTGAAACGTTTATTGTTTCACTTGAATCGAGATATATGAAGGAAACTGTAAATATATTTGTCATATTCAACGTGCTTAAAGGTAATTTATATCTATACATACTTAAGATTTTAAGATTTTTTAAGACTTTATTTGAGTAGTTTTGTAAATAATAGATGTATGCTTAAAGATTGTTTTAGTCGTTTGCTAATGAAAAACATACCTGCTTTCAGCCAGCCGAAGGAAAAGGAACTGATCGAGACATTTTCGAATAATACAGGTAGCATTTTTGCGACATTGTATGCCTTCAGGTTCTTGTCAGGTCCAACTGTGACAATTTCATGCTCCGTTAAACTGTGCCCAGATCCCACATGTACTGTGAGTATTCTTCTGTTCTAACAGATTATTTCCGATAGCGGAAAATGACATATATCAAAGATCTTTCATGAGCTGTCATTTCATATCAAAAGTTATAAACATGAGTTTAGGAATAAGTTATTACGCAATACTTGGCGGGTATCATTACACTTTCCTGGACTTAAGTTATAAATTGTTTTATAACATAACTTACAGCGCAGGCGTGACTTAACGTGATTATATATTTTGCGATATTCATGGATTGATATTCACTAGTGAATATCGTGTTTGGACCGAATGCAAAACAAACAAAATGGCGCACGCCGGTTTTTCTGTCAACGACAAAGTGTCAATCAACGGCAAAGGACAAGACATAATAAAAGGACTCGAATTTCTGGGTTACGGTATGCTGTACACCGTACAATTAGATTATGAGGTTCAGTTTACTGAAGATAGACTAACAAAGATAAATGACAGCGTCTCCCAGTCACTGAATGCACAGCAGACGATGGAGCAGGGCAGATTTTAGCTCGTTTCCGCGCAAGATGTTAAACAGTACAATCATGAGCAAAACCAACAGAAATACTCTGACTAAAACTGCTTTGGATCTGTAGATATTGCGTGAGTTCTTGTATTTGCCCGAAATCAATGACACCCGAGAAATCCACCAAATTCCCGTTAATGAGCTTTCGACATTACTGAGTCGTTTCATTGTTAGTGTTAAAAAAAGAACGCTGACGATTATGAACCTTCATGTCTTCATGGTATGTTATCAAACTTTGATAGACAACTACGCAGAAAAACTACGACCAAAGTATTGCAAATGGTCAGGAAATCACTATAGTGCGTGAAACACTAGCTATGAAAAAACGCTAGCTTAAAACGGAGGGTAAAGGTAACCTCCCCCCAAAAAGCGAAGCCCTTACAGACGATGATAAAGAGATAGTGTGGTGTTCGGACCAGTTAGGAGCAGCCACACCGGACAGTATTTTGCAGACTCTATGGTTGTTTAATACTGTATATTGTGGCTTAAGAAGCTGTCAGGAACATCGTTACATGTGTTGGGGTGATGTGACATTATCAAAGGATGATAGCTGCCATGAATACATGCAGTTTAACGAACGCCAAACAAAGACAAGGACTGGCGACAATCCTAGAAACGTCCGAAATTTGGGAGAATCTGGCTAACCCTGATCGCTGCCCGGTTGCAATATACAAACTGTATGCAGAAAAACGACCAACTTGCTTCAGTGACTGTGGTAATCCGTTTTTAATTGCTGGGTCTACCATTTCCCGTCCAGAACCTACGAATCCTGTCGGCATCAACAAGCTGTCTTCAATGATGAAACGAATGGTCCAGAAAGCAGGACTTAATCCAGATAAAAAGTTGTCAAATCACAGCGCGAGGAAATATTTGATTCAAAAACTCAATGACAATAATGTCCCAGCTAATCAGATCATGCAAATATCCGGCCTTATAAAAAACATCGCATCGATCAATATCTACAGCCATATTAACCCCGGACAGCACAAACAGTTCTCCAACATCCTTCATTCCAACACAGCTAGTAATCGCGAAAATATCCGTCAAAGTCTGCCTTTTAACACTAGTATCCCACACTGAATCAAGGTCATCCAGTCTTCACATGTTGGGGGGTTGGATTTCATAGTATCTTCGGTGGCCCAATACACGGAGGAACATTCAACATAACAATATATAAAAAAATCCAGTGATTCCATTGCACCACCATCGCAGAAAAGAAGACGAATCCAATGTATTGAGAGTGATTCTGAATAACTCAAGTGTACACAGTAGATAGATGTAGGCTACTCAGGCATTCTTAACACAAGATGTGTTACATATAATGACGTCACGATATTTTGTTACGTAGTTTGTTTCTGTGAGTTATCAACACATGCTTAAAAATCATATTATGATAGTCAACATCATTAACTCTTCACTAAAAACTTAACCTTTCGAAGAATAATAATCTATCTATACGTTTTCTTTAAATATTCGTTAAATAAATGGATACACGTTTGAAACTACTTTGTCCCGATTTTAATTGCAACCGAATATCGCATTTCCATTCATCGTTTCTATATAGAGAGAGTGTCTGTGACGGTGGGAAAATCCGGATAAAAATCTAATTTATGTTATGTTATAAATAGGATCTTGCATTCATGCTCAAGAAATACTGGATTTATAAAATTCGTTTTATCGTTTTCAAAACACTCATTTTATAAATCCAATATTTCATGAGCACTCATGTAAGATCCTCTATGTATAAAATAGCAACGAGTGTAAAATTCGTTTTATCACATGTCACAACACTACCGAGTAAAGCATTATTAAACGGTAAGAAGTCTAAGCGCATTAAAATCATTCCATGTTGTATATCACGAGTACATTACAAATATTAATCATAGATCAAACTTGTATGTATTAAAGACTACAAATGACGTTAAGAAAACTACCTGTCATCCCTAGCGATTACTGAAAAATCGTTATTTTCATAATTATAACAAAGCCACCAAGACTTTGTTTGTTCATTCATCATGATTCTGGGCAAACATCGTTCACTTCTAAACTGTGTGACTTTACATAGTGTGATTTAACATGCCTTCTGGAAAACTATAAGATATACCTCAAACATTTGAAAGATAACCTATCTCACTCTAATCTGGAAGCAATTTTAATGATTACAAAGAGGTTGACTATTCGTTAAAGCTTGGTTTTAAAGACGTTTTAGTGAGTGAGTGAGTGAAATGGGGTTTTACGGCACGTCAGCACACAAAGGCTATATTGCGCCGAAGTATGTATG
>JAULCC010391867.1:0-11418 GCA_032358795.1 Nuttallia obscurata | reverse complement strand
GGATCCATACCCAATATTTTTATCTCGATGTAAATGAGATGTGGATCCAACAAGTTTTTTTCCTGAATGGCGCCATAAAACCTATACAGTGTTGTGGTGCCGTAAAACCCAACTCAATCAACTCAAGCAGAACAAAAACAAGTGTTTCATATTCCAAACCCATATGCAACAAACTGACCTTATTCTCTTGACTTGACACAAAACCGAGGATGAATATAATTTTGTCAGACGTGTCGCTTATACCAGAACTCCAACACATTTATAAAAAACATTAAGTCCGATAGAGCAGCTCAACAAAATTTAAACAAAGGTTAAAGTGTGTGTTGCACCTGTCGTATGTTTAAGGCAAATTAAGAAATTTACTTATGTCTGCCACACAAAGCAGTATATATGTACATTTAAATTACAAAATTACATGGACTGTACTGATGTTTTAGATGAAATGATAAAAACATTGAATGTAGGGTATAAGTATAAAAGGCATTCGTATTTTGACACAAAAAGGTCATATGTGATGTATTAGTCCATCCTAACAATAAGCTGTATGATAGAGTCAAGGTGACAAAATAAATCTAATTGGCTCATTCAGCGGCTTGCTAATATCAGGGTATAAGAACACCTTAATAAGACGTCATAAAATGAAATCAACTATATTTTCATCTACTGTGTGTGAACATAAAATCATTGATTCAAACAACAAATATTGTCCACCCATTACCTACACTCTGAAAATCCACTAATTCAAAAGTGGTATTTATGCCTTATATTTGTTTCAGACGAAAAATGAGTATGTATGCTTATGGATATGACGTATGGAGAACACTGATAAAGCGAGTGTATGCTTTACATATAGACTGTCATAAATCCGAATCTCATTTCAGCACAACTTGAAAGATGTTTAAACTGTGGCTGTTGTGTGGACAGTCAATGTCTTAGCGCTGACAAACCAGAGTGTAGATATGGATGCATTGATGGCTATTGGGGTAACAAATGTTATAATCCATGTCCAGATTCATGTGTCAGCTGCTATAGATATTTTGGCACTTCCGATCCAAAGGTGTGTTACACGTGTAAAGAGGGGTTTTACAATACAGACACAGTTAAAGATTGCAGTTTGGCATGTCCAAAATACTGTACTTCCTGCACATCTGCTACTACATGCTCCACTTGCGTATCCGGTAGATATAACACTGGTATTGCATCAGACTGTAGTTCCACGTTCCAATGCCCATCTCAGTGTACTTCTTGCATATCACCAGAGCTATGTACGGCTTGTGCAGACGGATTCTACAATACAGACACAGTCACAAATTGCAGTATACCATGTCCATCTAGCTGTGCGACATGCGTATCATCTGATGTTTGCACTAAGTGTACGGATGGATATTACAATGGAGTATCGCCTGATGGGTCAGGTGAGACACACAATGACTGCCGCTTCCATTGCAGGATCGGATGTAGCTCATGTATAAACTATCACCAGTGTCTAGGCTGTACACCAGGGTTTACTGGAACTTTTTGTGACAGATGCGCTCATGGAAAATACGGACAAACATGTTCTAACAACTGCTCTGATGAATGCCTAGACAACAAATGTAATCAAGAAAATGGAGAATGTGGGGGATGCAAGGACGATCGTTTTGGACCTTTGTGTTCGCAAATCTGCTCTCTGACATGCGATTTTGTCAATGCAGGTGGAAGTCGATGCGATAGCAAAACAGGCAATTGTAATGGAAAATGCCTAACCGGCTACTTTGGAAGCAGATGTGAACATCACTGCAAACAATCTTGCAATAATAATACCTGTTATAGAGACACTGGCTTTTGTACATACGGATGTGTGAACGGATTTACAGGTCAAACATGTGCTGAAGGTATTCTTCGTTGATAACTTATATCATATAATACTATCTCTATCTTGAAATTCTTGAATAATGTGTGAGCTAAGTACAGCTCGCGCGAAATTTGCAAGAACCCCTCGTCTCCGCAATCGTCATCTGCACGCATGGCCAAAACCTTGCGCGAATACGAAGGATTTCCCTTCCGTCTCCGCAAACGATGAATAATTTCCGCCTGCGACGTTCTGCTCGTCGATTGCATAATAATCACGCGGCGCGTACGAGGTGGGGAATCGCTGTGATAATCCACTCAAACGCGCGTCAGGGTACAGCGCTTACCTGTATGAAGTCTTCAGTTGTTTTTTAAAACATACCACACTTTCGTAACTTTAATATCACAATGTCCATAAAATAATTAGATTACACGCAAGTCAAAACGCGATTAAAACATGCAGATCAATACCGTGCAGACGTTTGCTAATTGATCTAAAACTAATGTTTTCCAGGATCCATGATTCTGCTTTTCATAAAATCTGTCGGATATGCTTCGGTATTTATTATCCGATCTGTACAATTGTGACCGAATAAAATCTCGGATAATTTTTTCTTTAAAAATAATCTTCGCATTCAATTCAGTGGAATTGCCGTTGAAATAAATTAATATAAGCAGTCAAACTAACCCATAGCGATGTGCGCGGTTGACGGGAAAATTGATTTGCACACGTGACCCGTTTTATAAGTTCCTGTATATTTGACTTTCTTATAATAATAGCTACAATCATATATATATGTATGCGCAAACTATTCAATCTGACAGTATTTGCCGCAAAAAGGGATCAGTATCAGAGACATATATAATTTACAATTAATTTCCGTTTGGTTTTGTTGTTGTTGTTGAATTTAACGTCTTTTAAACAGTATTTTGGTCATATCGCAACGTACAGCTCATAACCTTTGGAGGAAGACCCCGGGGGATCTCTGTACACTATTTCAGACACATGGCGCACCGGGGTAGAACCACTGACCTACCACAAGCCAGCTGGAAGACTTCTCACTTAAAGATCCGAAGTGCCCAGACCGGGATTCAACCCCACAGCGGTGAATGGCTGTGAGATTGCATGTTAAAGACTATAACCATTCGGCCTCGGAGGCCCCTAATTTCCGTGTTTTATATTACTGGTAAAGCATTTGATCTTAATTTCCCCCAAATCCCTAACAGTGTATAAAGGTCCAAACACACACACACGTGTGAACATTTAGCCAGGTTTATCACAATCATAACGCACCTATTTAGTTATGTTTTTCTGTTAAATGTAGACCGAAATGTAAAGAGGAGAATAATTACATGATATTTACTGGTTGTTTATTTACATATTACTGTTTTTAGCATTTTCGTTATCATTTTCTGTCATTTTTGCGGGGTCTCCGTGGCCGAGTAGCTATAATCAATAACTTGCAATCTCTCAGCCCCTCACCGCTGTAGCTTCGAATCACGGTCTGGGCACTTCGGATTTTTCAAGGGAGGAAGTCTTCTAGCTGGCTTGCGGTAGGTCGGTGGTTCTACCCGCATGCACTCTGTACCTGAAATAGTGTACAGAGGTCCCCCGGGCTCTTCCTCCAACTTTCCCACGCACAGTACACTGTTTGCTGGCATCTGTATACCTCGTTGTTTCATTCCATGATTTGAAATTTATTGATGAAGGAATTGCTTCGTAGATGCTTAATCGATTGCAATATATGTAAAGCGAGTAGAGAAAAGAAACTCGTCTGGAAATGCGTATTTGAATGATAAAATGCAACATCGCAATTAAATGTATTATTTTATTCATGACTGTAAGCTTGTAGTTTAGTTATTACCTTTTCTTGAACAAGAAACTCTGAAAGCAAAATTCCTATTTCTTATTTCAATCAGAAAATCTATAGATTAACTCAGTCTCTAGTCTGTACGGTTAGGCAATTTGTTGTGATTTTGAAGAAATATGAAATGTATATTTGATTGCAGCAGCTCCGTCTGCGATCAAAGACAACAGTAAAACTTCGGCTGTAGTCGGAGGTTCCGTGGGAGGGATTGTCGGAATAATTGGGCTTGTGCTGCTGTTGGTCATTGCCATACTATTTAAAAGGTAACACCCCACATCTTATAATGCTGTGGTTCCCTATATCAACAACACATATCTTCTCTAAGATCTACTCAGAAAGATGAGTTGGAAAGTCAAGTCTTAAAATGACCATATATTATTTCATAGGTGTGTTTCTTTTAAAGTGTCATTCGAATAATCTTTGGGTTTATTTATGACTATAAATTGTTATATAGGCAGCTTATTGTGAATTATTTACTTGGTGTGATATCTAAAATGATGTATATTGTTAATGAACACTTATTGACCTGTAATGTCTATTTTTAGAATCTTAAAAAGTTGATAGAACATAATAGAACATTATAAAATGGTAAAGAAATATTTTAAATTTTCCAAAATATTGAGAACATTGGAGATTATTGAAGAGAGCTTTTTTGGCATCAAATTTGTAAACAATTGGTCACATGATCTTAATGTGTCATTAGGTAAACACTATATAATTATGTTCCTTTCTAGAAAGATCAGATAGGATGTAAAAGCAGCAGTGTCATCTCTGGGTTTGATCTTCGGTGATCTTTGGTTCAGACGTTATATTTAGTTATTTTTTGAACACTCTCAATTATTCTTTGGATATTATTTAGTGACAATATTTTCGTAGGTTTTTTACGATTTATGAAAGTGTGGCGATTTAATTTAAAAAGTGCTCAGGAACTTTCAATAATTGGATTAAAAAGAACATCAAACAGGATCAGAATAGTTTGGGATATTTGGAATTGTGATGTAGGTGTTTATATTTTATTTTAACTTTGTAATTTTGAATTAATAATTTTGTAAAGTTTGTTGCTGGCTTTGTCTTTCTAGTTATGCCTGGCTCGTAATAATATATTTTGTTCAATCAACAAGGTAGTGCTAGAAAGGTAACTAAATTAAATATCTGACTTCAGTGTTAAATGGACTCCATATATTTTCTATATGCAACTTAAAGCCAAACAAAAGTATGCTTAATAATTATATGAAACAATGGTCCACCATCACTTTAAAACTGTTAATAAACGATCTCAAATAGCCTGTCCATAATCCACAACATTAATTGTTTTCCTTTCTTACTATGGATCTTATTTAAAAATACAGATTTGTGTATTAAGTAATCGAATTGACTCCAATTTAGTACATTCTACCACCTCAAACAAGTTTTTTTGTGTTGTAATTTCTGTCTTTGCACTGCAAATGCATGACCACAAAGAGTGTGTCACAAACTTGTATCGCGTTGTACCATACTATATTGCATTGTATTGTATACTTATTGCATGAACACAAAGGTATGTTAGTTATTCCGTTTAAATTTTCATATTCATGAACTTTCAAATTCCAGGAAACAAATGAAGACAAAGAAAAACCTAAACCCAAAGCCAAACACTGAACACGACAACCCACAGTTTGGTAAATATGCTATACAAGTTGAATTAAACGTAATGATATGTTATGTTGTTTGCCTACATTTTACATAAGAAGTTTATATAAAGTATAAATTAAATATCTCAGGATTTAAAGATGAAAGTCGCGGAGCATCTTTCGTAGCACTTACATCATTTAATTGATGATATTTTTGATAAGATTATAACAGTTATATTGGTAATATGATTGTGTGATATGCATGTTAGTGTTACTAAATATATTAACGTTTTTTAAGAAAACGTTTATAATATTAAGGTAACTCTATGTTGAGTTTTTGAGGAAATTTAATACTTAAAATTTATCACATTTTATTTCTGCTGTGTCCGTCTATTAAAATAGTCATACTTTTGTAATAGTTATCTATCTTTTATTTCGGTTCACTTTGAATCTTTCATATAGCAAAATATAGGGAGGAGATATCCAGCTCAAACAACTGCATAAAATGAGAAAGGCCTTTGTATTTACACTGTATAAAGAAGGTCGTTTTACGACTGTTTGAATGAGACAATGTTTCTGAAATTTAGTGGACAATAGTTAATGCAAAACAGAAATTAAACTTATAAATTGCAAAAAACTGCAACAACTGTGACACTTGATACAATAAAACGATATATGTATTTTATTCAATACTCTGATAGAACGGCGGTCCACATATTTTTTTTGTATTTGGCCTTCACTTGATTTTTTTAGAAAATATAATCACTGCATTGCTAATGTCAAACAATTTTTATAAAGTTTCACAAAAACATACATTTTGCTTTCTTTTCAGAAGTAGGTCATAATAGTTCAACCGAAGATGATCACGTTTACATTGGTCTAAATGAAACAGAGCCGAGAGATAATGTGAAAAGACAGAGTGATGGATTAGGTTATGAGACGCCAGTGACGAATTAACATTGTCATTATCCACCAGCATTCGATTTGTGTGGTACTTGATTTAAATTGAAGAAGCACAGTAAGAGATGCAAAGTGTTTAAAATGACACTTTTTGGCAACACGTTTGTGTCAAAATTGTATCCTGTCGAAATTCGAGTAAATACTAAATGTTAAGCGAAATAACTATTCATTTTGAGTCTTATAATTTAAATGTGTCACCCATTAATCATATTATACACTAAAAGAAAATGGCTGTCTAGCTAGAGTTACACAAATAACATAGAAGAATGTTGGTCTGTGTTTTAAGGTAATGTAAAACAAACTCCATGTATTATCCAAATGATGGTTATGGCAGTATTGTACAATTTCTTTTATGTTTTCGCATATGTGATAAAATCAATCTTACAAAAATTGCATCAGTGAACACTTGAAATAGATATTACATAAAAGGTAGTGGTATAAATATATTTGCATAGCAAAGTAGCTTTTATTACATCCAAACCAATTCTTAAACTGAATATACCAAAGTAAAGACTGTTGATCAAACTGTGTCCATAACTAGTACAAACTGTGTCCATAACTAGTACATGACGTATAGGATTTGTAACAAACTGTGTCCATAACTAGTACACGGCGTATAGGATTTGTAACAAGTTGTGTTAATATCGATAGCGTTAAATTCGTGTGTTTTGTTAATTGATGTATTCTATCTACATAGCCATTGTTATATAAACGTATGCATAGTTCACCCTCTGTATTTGTGTTAGTTGAAAAGAATATAATGTGGAGAAAGAAACGTATCCCTACTTTGATGTCCAAAAAGTGACATATCCAATTTAGACTATTACAAACAGTTTTTTCTGTAGTATCTGGACCTTTTCCATGACATTCATTCTCAAATAAGTTGTCTAGCTTTCTCTTTAACGCGAGAAAATATATAACAGATTTTATTGCTAAATAAGTTGAAACAGTCTTATGCAGAGGCGAAGTTGAACACATCTTTACTATTAAATAAACGAACTGGTTTTTTTAGCCGATTTGCCGAACTTACGATGTATTGTCCGACAAAAGTAACCAATCATACATTTACAGTATATATTGATATTGTGCAGTTTTCTCTCATTTAGGTACGAAATACAGTAATTAGGACACAATTCAGGGAATCCGTAAACTTCTAAAATGGGAAAATCTATAATTAGAAATCGGGATACCCCATGGACGGGTACCGCTATCCGTCTATTTTCTCTTTATCGTATGTACCAGTTCCGTATTTTCCACATCAAGGAAATACACTGTGTTATCCGATTCAGACAGTAAGAAGAACCAACAGTCATTTGCGTATAATAAATAACGAATTAGCCGAATAAAAATGAAATATGATTTCCTTCGTTTGAGTGTAACGAATTTATAGGAAACTATTTTCCCTTCAAGCGATACATAGTCTCCATAATAGGAGCTTATGGGTAGTTGTACACCGTTTTTATGTGCGCTAATAGCGTAGGCTCATTCAGCGTTGAGAGAGCGACAGAGATGGTTGTTAAATGTTTCATGCATCTGTTAGTATTTTTAAGGCATGATTAAATGTCCTTAACACGTGTATTGTTATATATTGTTTGAATATAATGTTACGACGGTTATCGCTCTGTCAAACGCTCAGGTTACATAATACAAATTAAATATTGAGCTAATATTTGTGTCTGTTTTTGAGAGACGTTTGAGGTATAAGAGAAAACGTATTAGCCGAATAAAAAAGAAAAAGGGTATATATAAGCCACGAGTTTTTAGTGTGGAGTTAGCACAAGTTTGCTATTATTGATAATGTCATAGTTTATTTGGTCGGGTTTCGTTAAGTTTGTCTGTTTTTGGTGAAAACGACAATTTCCGACATTCACAAGTTAAATGAAGTTGATAATTCGATATCTAAAATGACAGGTAAACGATTTACGTATTCTTATGGTAATTTATTTGAATAATGTATTGATGTCGAGGTACGTGTTCAAATAGTAAACTTCTCGGCCATGCAGTTATATGGTATATTTCTTTTTACATCTTCCTGCATTGTGTGAAGGCAAAATAACTCAGTCAGTTACGTACTTGCCTCTGACACCTTGGTTAAGAGTAAGCCACGGGTTCAAGACTCGATACTGAAGTTTATTTTTCTTTTTTAATTTGAAACAACAGCACCTAGCATGCAGTGGTATTGTGAAATGATTTTTCTGTAGTTCCGTAGATAAATAACTATTGTCGAAGAAAAACACCCTGGTCAGACATGTCAGACCAGAATTTCAGCTAAATTCAAAGTGTGTATTTTTTTTATTTTATTTTTTAATTTCAAATAATTTTCAAAAGTTATTTGGTTAAGTTAATAGAAATTATAATATAACGAGGATTGTAGAATTGTTTATAACACGGGTCGTGTTCAAGTTATATATTAAAAGGTAAATATTAATTCATCAGGTATAAACATTGCATTCGATTCAAAAAGTTTGTGGAATGTCGTTTTCTGTTAACATTAATAACATCTAGCTAACAGAAACAATTACAGATTATCCATATTATCACTATCAAATCTAAGAGTTATCAACAAACACATCATACCACATTTATATAGGTATGTAAATTTGTCAGGTTTGTAAGTAGCTCATTGTTTTATCTCTGGATTGTAGCACTTGTGTTACTATTAATTACTTGGCTATCTTTTGTTTATGCTTGATTTAAATATGTTTTATTTAGTCTAGCGTTTTATCTGCAAAATTAAGGCACTTTGCATTGCTTCTCAAACTTTATTTTGCCCTCACCTCAGTCCACACTCCAATTAATGAATACACTAATCTATGTGTTCATGATATATGTTTTTCTTTCAACAACTTGAACTACGACCGTTGATATTGGAATGTGCTATCTGATATAACAATAAAATCAGAGGAAATTGCCTCAATTACGCAAAGCAAAAGGACGATGAACTACAACATCCTCCTTTATACATTCTACCTTGACATTACACATTTTAAAAAGCTTCTAATTGCAGTAGTTTCTAGTTATAGTGATGTTGAAAAATAGATATACCTTCTATCAAATAAAACTATGCACACTTATCAGGAAATCCTTACATGAAATTCGAAAGCATTTTTCTTCTGGGTTGAAATTTACCATGTTCATTCTATAAGACTTCATATAACTTGATAAACCGTTAACATGTAGCAAATGTCCGATGCGCACAAAAGCACATCGCTTTTGTTCTTTTATGTGTTATTTATGTCTTTTTATTTCTCAGTTACATCCGAGAACGTATGTTTTGTTTATAGTAACATACTACGGAATTTAAATCGGTTCTGCTAAATTCAGATAGAGTGGTTGTGCTTTATATTAATTGAAATGATAGGTTATGCTTTATTGGAAGAATAACAAAAGTATCCTGTTGTTGGACTTTATTAATGTATCTTATCTTGTACCAATA
This sequence comes from Nuttallia obscurata, assembly GCA_032358795.1. Lineage (NCBI taxonomy): Eukaryota > Metazoa > Mollusca > Bivalvia > Cardiida > Psammobiidae > Nuttallia > Nuttallia obscurata. The sequence goes on along the minus strand of JAULCC010391867.1, from coordinate 1,714 downwards.
AAATATTTTGATTTGATACAATCGTTATAATGCATTTTTCTAACAAACTTCGTATAGCTTTTAATTTTAATATCTTTAACAACGTGTATATGAGTTAGCAAAATGTATATGCAATGTACAAGAATAAGACGTTATAAGTATATATGTGTCTGTCTGTTTTTTATTCATGGCATCGAGTCGTTTATAAAACATAAGCCGTGTTTCCTTTGCAAATATGAATGTTTTTCAATAGCCAGGTTAAAAAAAGACATTATCGTCATCAAAATAAACAGGTATGTGATGTTGTGAAACATTAACTGAAAAATTGATCGATATAATATTATATTCGTGTTCACGTTTAAACAGAACATCGAGAAATTTCAAATTCATACTGTTGACACCATAATAAAGCAGCGGAAATGAATCTATTTTCTGTCACATCATAGTTTATAGACATCTGAAAAATGCAAAAAAATATAAAAACAAAATAACAATGGCGAAAGTATATTGAATTACGTATTCCCACAGACACGACGACATTCTCATTCCGAGAACCACCATCATCTAACTCGTAAAAACATTGCTCCGAGAGGATAAAAACCTATCGCATTCCTCGTTAAACACTGATTTCGAGAGAAAATACACAGCAGTCCGCGATAAACTCTCACTACCAGAGGAAAAAACTCATATGCCTCAAATATCTCATTTCCAGAGAAAAACACATCGTATAACTCGATAAACGCTTAGATCGAATTTCGAGAGGAAAACCCGTTGCATTCCCGTATAAATTCTCAGTCTGAGAGGAAACACGTCATATTCTCAATAAATCCTATTTAGAGAGAAAAGCACATCACATACAACGATAAACTCTTACATGTATTTCCAGAGAAACAAACATCGTATTTCTCGAAAACCTCTCATGTTGAGATTGGCTCACTCAGCATGCCGCTAAAACTTCTCATTACAAGAGAAAAACACGTCGTAATTCTTGATTAACTCTCATTTCGAGAGGACAAAACGTCGCTTTGCGCGATTAACTCTCATTTCGAGAGGAAAACACGTCATATTCCAACATCATCTCTTATTTCTAGAGGAAAACATGCCGTATTCCGCGATAAATTCTCATTTTTTTAGAGGAAAACACGTCGCATTCCGCGATAAACTCTCATTCTTTTCGAGAGAAAAGCATATCTTATTCCTCCAAATTCCCTCATTTCGAATGAAACTCTAGGTACTATTCCGAGATAAACTCTCACTTCGAAAGAAAAAAACTTAGTAATCCGCTATAAACTTTTATTCCAAGAACATATCTGTCAATTTTATGACGTTCATGGGAACAGCTTAGCAAGGGAGCTAACCACTGTCAAACCTACAAAATGTTACCAGTATAGTTTTATTTATTGATACAAGTATTCGTCACCTGGACCATTATTATCTAGTAAAACAACACAGTTAAAACCTTACTATGAAATCTGGAATTAACAACACATTTTCAACACTTATACAGATGAAAATACCCTGCTCGATGTCAAGTTCTAGTATATCATACACATAATCTTTTTGTCGTAATTGTTATTGACCAGAAAGCCGACCTAGTTTATTTGTGTATTATCGACGACTAGCATCGCAAAGCAAAACATAAAGATTTCTTTGGGAACCAGGGGCCCGTTTCACTAACGTGCGTACGCCTAAGAAAAACGTAAGAATTATCGTACGAACTTCGTAAACATTTTAA
>JAULCC010391645.1:0-11419 GCA_032358795.1 Nuttallia obscurata | reverse complement strand
ATGTTCATGGTCAACACTGGTAGCTAGGCGCTGTCGCCGTATTCTGGGTCTTGGATGAATGTGAAATATGCAGTTAGTTTTGTAATTGTGGTTACATTGAATTTATGAATTACTCTCTATATTATCAACACGTTTCACCTTATAGAGGATCTTCAGGATTATGTTGTTATGGATATGACGTTGTGACCTTGTGACCTATTGAATAGGGCCAGATTCACCGAAAATACAAAACTCCTTAAAATGGAATAGAGCAAACGAGCAAACTGCAGATTGTGTAGACACTTTATAGAAGGTTCTAAATTCAAATTTAACTGTGGGACAACGTTTCATATTAAATACAGTTATTCATGTATTATTAGAAATATAATTTATGTTATGAAATGTTGCGGATGTGGATTGGAATATATCGGTGAAAGCAATACACTAATCCGTAATCGGGTTACGGTTCATAATCAACGGAAAAAAGATGTAAACCTTTAAAAGTCAGCACATGGCTACATATTTCCCTCACTGCCTACTAAATATAACATTTTCCCGTTTTATAAACTAAATGACGAAAACACTTCCAAACGAACGAATAAAAAAGATACTTCATCAGGCAATTCAACGCAGCCTTAACTCTGTTTTTAATACTCATTTCTTCTTCTTTTTACGTCACAACTTCATCTCCATAACAACATAATCCTGATGATACTTTAAGAGGTGAAACGCGTGGAAATAGCTAACCCATTTGACGCAGCTACGGTGGACTTTCATTTATTTACCGCATATTTTCAGACACAAACTACTTTTAAATTTCGTCCGAACCTGTGTAAGTCAAATCGCATTAAGATATCAGACAAATAATATCGGATATATGGCAAAGGCTGTCTGGATAGTAGGCGCGAAGATGCAATATTTTCGTACCGATACATTTGTAAATTTGCGTAGGTGTAATTCCCATGTGAATATTGTATCAAAAATAGCAAAGGACTGCAACATCATTTCTGACGTCATTATTTATAATTAAGAGCATTTCTTACCATGGGTTCTTTGTACGGACTGCTAGTGTACTTATTGTGTTCCTTATGACATTTACAATTGGAGGTTTTGCAGCAATCGTTTAAATGATGTCTGATCAATAATAGTATTGTTCGGATAGTCATGTTTAATGTATAAGTCAAGGTTTGATGTATGCCTATTGTCATTTTGTCTTATTCTTATGTTTTAAATGCTCTTAATTTACAACCCAAAATACATTACCAATTTAGTGAAGCATATCATGTTGAGCTTTTATATTGATTTGTTTCCAAACCCGAACCATTTCATATGTTAAAAAATATCTGTTCACGTACGAAATACATGTAGATAACCCTCACATATTGCACATATGCTGTTAATAAGGGTAAAGGTAAGACTAAGACGCGTCAATGATAACATTTGCAAACTGAGACGCGTCAATAATGAAATTTGCAAACTGAGACACGTCAATAATGACATTTGCAAACTGAGACGCGTCAATAATGACATATGCAAACTGAGACGCGTCAATAATAACATTTGCAAATTTAACATGAACACAGTGATACCGTATTAAATGATAGACTTCACGAAACGTGAAGTTCAGAGCCTGTGTGAATGTATATGCAAATATTCTATCTTTATACATGTGTATAACATAGCTTACGGCGCCAGCGTGAAACAACATCATTATGTATTTTGCAATATCCAAGGGTCGATAATCACTTGTGATAATGGTGTGACTATGACGTCATGATATTTGCGTCCCGTTTTAGCACCATAACACTCTTTAATGCACCTGAATAAACCGAAAATCACGAAGACGTCATTTCAGCAACTACGTCATCAGATGACGTTTAAATTAGCAAATGTTTTAAATGCAAGATGTTTGTGTACTCATTTGGCACTTTTACCTGTTTTTGAAGATATTTGATATAAACAGAATCTGGCATTCGTGGTCATGAATTACAGGATATATGAAAATCGTATTTTGAAAGCGATAACAACCCGACAAGTCTCGCTAAAAAAATCATTTCATAAATCCAATTATTCATTAGCATTCATTTAAGATCCACTATATCAAAAATGGAAAATATGAAATAAGAACCATTTCGAAATGGAAATGAAATGCAACAAATAGAAAATATATAGTTTCATGGTTAAGACATTCACTTGACTAATTATTTTCTTGTATGCAAACTGTGATATTTACTATATAAAGAGTTAATTATTTTAAAACAGATACCCTTTGCATTTCACTGATTTCAATGCTGCAATTAAACCTTTACCTAGGAATCACATAACAACTGATTTTCAAATAAAACCATCATAAGACGTTTTCATGGTTTCGTGTCATTCTCCTTTAATATATATATGATCTTACTACAGAGTACTGAACTACAAATTGCAATTCAATTTGTCGAAACGCGTCTAGATAAGTCAAATTATACAATCAAGTATAATATATAAATAAATTAGAGAAAAGTCAGCAAAACAGAGACAACAGTTAAATTTAAACACCCGTGCGCTTTCGGCAGTTAGCCTTCATCAGGGGAAATATATTACTATCATTATTTTTAAAATAACCTTCCCGGATACTCGGCGTCTAGCCGAATACTCAGATATCCGCATACTCGTTGACATCCCTTATATTTATATACACGAGTATATATTTAAATTAGAATTTAAGTACATTTCATGACAAAGTTATGTAATTCACATAAAAGTAAACTAGATGAAGAATCTTTCACTTTCTAGCCGCCTGCAAAATCTGTAGGATTTTCAAAGAACTGTTATGGCCGATTGAAAAGAAACAAAATGTTTGGTTTAAGTTCTGAGTTGAAGATTCTTTAAAATAATCATTTAAGTTTGTCCAAAGTTAATTCTAAATTTTTGAAACATTCACCACATGGTCTTGTTATTTTGACTCTACGTGACTCATTTCAGTTTTTGCCAAAAACGAATTAAGATACTCTAACGTGGCATTCTGCCTTGATATGCATTAAACTAACACATGGCCCATGATCAGCATGATATCGTAATTTCTTTAGTAAATGCACATTTTCTAACAGTATAAATGCAACATTTTCATTTAGCTTTATCATTCAACTCTCATTTGCTGAATCAGCCTGCTGGAGTTTGTTAAATGTCGACAACTAAATTCTTGAACAGTAATTGATTTTGAATATAATAGTATGACATTCTGCTGATCGCTGCAAGGCATTACTATGAATGAGTGTGGACATTAGGCATCATAAATCTTTAACTTGTAATTTCTGCGTTTTAAATCACGGACAAAAAACAACAGGAATACCTGCGTTAATTTGTTGTCGGTAATTACGGAAGACTATGACAGGAAAAATGTCATTTCCTATTATAACCCTCACGATTTCTGTTAAAACTATGATTCATTAACAGAATAAAATGTTTATTACTGGTATTGGCTAGGAATTTAGGTAGCAGCAACTCTGCTTGATGTTTGCTTAAAAATTACAACGCTTTTAATTTAGTTTTATCCAATATCTCCACATATAAGTAATATGTCGCAACTTATTTAAGAGGCTAGATAAAAGCGAAAGGTTAGAGTTTAGCTTATTATAAATAACTTCAAAATGGCTCTTTCTCGGCAAAACTTAGTGTACCAATTCTTTCATGAAGACACCAGTGCTGAAAGTTATAATTGTGATTGGCAGATTTTAATCAGGAATTATGCAAGAAAGGTTAGATGTTTGTAGAGAGTTAATACACTTTAGCAGGCTAATGATAGTTTGCATGTGTGTTCCTGTGTTTTAGGGAAATACAATGTCATGCTTAATTGAAGATGTGAGACTTTGTCTTATTTTATCTGATATCGAGTTGTAAGAGCGATTTTGAAGTTATATGGGTAAGAATTTGATACGACTCCCTACGGTCGTCTTAATACAAACTCTTACCCTTACATATCATATTGTAAATCCCGCATTATACCTTTGTCAACATTGAATTCAACATGAAAATCGGAATATTCGGATTTGTGATCCCCAAACAAAATCCCTGTTTCTCTGTCTCCCTCTCTCTTGTGGCCAAACCATTTTGCTTGTAAATTACGATTGTATATATATATGCTTGTAAATTACGATGTATTAACTCATATAGTTTTTAATTTAGAACACTTGTCTACGAACTTTTTGGGCACACCTCGTACATCTTTTGTAATTATAAAAAATACATACATATGGGCCACAAAAACTGTTCAACTGTACTGCCGTTAAAGGCCAGACACTCCGAATTTGCTGGAGTGGAAAAGTACATAGCAAACCTCGCCTTCAATGGAGACATGAAATGGATATCATCAATTGTGCAACAATGGAAAACAGTCAAAGACACTGGTTCAGCTTGAACAACACGATATATAAAATAATTAATAAAACTATATTTATCTAGTCACACGTACTGACACGACAGTCAACTTGAAACTGGGACTATAAAGTCGATAGTACAATGACGGATTCTGCTTACAGTAATTTACATGTGCATTAGGAAAACAAAGTGAAAACAGTATGGTGAAAGGAAACTTTATAAAACAGATATTTGTCAAACAAAAAACTCATTTTTAAGAAGATTGTATAAGGGCTTTTCACCGGATTAGTGGTATTTCTAGCTTCTAAAGATTTGTTCTTGTACTCTTGTTTTTTTCCCCTATTTATGGTTTCCGCATGTTCTTCGTTAATTTGCACTAAAGATTTTTTTTGAAAATTTGTTTTTGACGCTCGAAGCATACCAAATAAAGTAATCAGTTTGTCATTTGTGAATAACTTTTGAAATCTTTATTTGTTGATCTGTTGGCTTTAGTGTTCTCAGTGTTTCTTTCTGTTGTTTAAATTTGTTTCACCTTTCGAAGCATGCTTTGTAAGTATCATGTGTCGATCGCTCATTCTCGTTCTCATTTTATTTATTATAACCTGGTTTTGTGGTTCTTGCTTTGCCATGTCCCTTTGTATGTCCTATCGTATTCGATCAGATTTCGCGGCTTTGGTGTGACCTTCACCATGGTTTCTGTTTCTTATCGTTGTTACGAATGAAATTAAATCCTTACAACTGTTGAAAGGTCAGATTTCTCCAGACAAGAAACAGCGCCTTTCAGAAGAACCTAGCATTTTTGGTTTCTCATGTCATATGAACGGCATATATATGTTTCATTCTTATGCTATGGGAATTTAATAAACAATGCAAGATGACCCGTCATAGATTTTTATATATAGGCAGCTTATTTGTATTTTATTAAATTGTTTTGATATTTAAAATTTTGTGTATTGTTTAGAGCAATCATTTACCTGTAATATCTATATTTAGAATAATAAGGAAGTTGAAAGATCATTAAAGAAACTAAAAGAATGTTATAGAAAGATTTAAAATTTTCTAGAATATTGAGAACATTGAAGAGTAATCGCGAGAGCTTTTTTATCTTAATTTGTCATCAAGCAAACACTTGATAATTTTGTACTTGTCTCAAAAGGTCTACAGTATATACGGGCAGAGCGATAACTATGGACCTTTGTTGTTTGTTCAGACGTTTTACGGAGTTACTTTGTTAAAACTCTGGATAACTCTTTGGATATTATCAAGTGACAACATATCTACATATTATTGGTATTCAAGCAAGTCAGGAGATTTAATTAAAACATTGATCAGAAACCTTCAACAACCAATTTTAAAAAGACATCAAATCTGATCAAATTTATTAAGAATATTTGGGATTGTGGTCTAGATATTTATATATTTTATTTTGATTTTGATTAATAACTTTTAATAAGGTTTGTTGCTGGCTTTGTCTTTCTAGCTACGTCTGGCTTGTAACATAACGAGTATATTAAATGACAAATCAACTTACATTTGTTAAATTCATTCCGAAGAAAACACGTTGAAAGCTAGTCGCACATAATATTTAACGCATATGCTACTAGATTCGACAAACTGTAAACAATACAAATATTACATATCATTTTAGCCGTACAATCTGATCAGATCAGGTATGAGAACACGGAAAAAAAGAACAACAATAATAAGGAAATCAACACACAAAAAATCAACTACACAATACACCAAACAATATAACAAGTTATCGAAGTAGCAGAGTTCCGGACTACATATGATTGAACAAATAATTGTAAAGAACAGATTTGTATATAGATAACACACACATTGAAAATTGAAACAATTGACCAAAGACTTGACAATATAATTATGGAAATAAGTTCAAGTTATTTTGTTCTTATAGATTACGATGACTTAAAGTAGTTTATTTTTTTTCTTGTTTTGAATGCATAAAATGCATAAAATAACAATTTCGAAATGTTTATTAGGTCAGTTTGCGACGAAGAGGACATCATAAGTTTACCATTGACAGTAATAAGGTTTAAAAATTATTTTCCGAAGCTCTGAATGAAATTGGCAACTAAAAGGAAGTGATATTCGTTTTCAACAGTATTTAGATTACAGTATGTGCGTAAGCGGTCTTCTCGAGGTATGTTCTGATATCTCCTTGTTTCAATTGCTAGTTCATGAGATGCTAAACGAAATCGACTTAGTACTTGATCGGGAATGAAAAGACAGTCTGCTTGAATTGTTGGTTTCTGAATACCAGATTTGTAGGTATGTGTCTCATAATCTTTGTTTGATAAACTCAACTGGTATATCAATAGTATCTTGATAAATCCATATATTACACAAACCAAACCTATCTACACACGGAATTGTCGTTCAGACCGATATAAATAAGTTATTGGCTAATTTTCAAGTAAAGTGCTTAGACGGCTGAAACGATCATTTTTAACGGAGAATGTAAATATTTCTTCCAAGACGGTGAACTTCTTATTACAAATTAGAACGTGAATATCACTTTCAGACTTAACAAATATTACACTACAGTATATATGTCACTGGTTAAACTATGCTTTTTGAAGAAATGATGCCTCATATGCATTTAATGCTGATTGGACACATAATTGCCTTTGAATTGCAGAATATAGCCAATTGAAATAAATTCGGTCCTTGAAATATATAGCAAGTCAATTCATTTATTCAGTATCAGTTCGATTTATAGTTCAGATATTGACAATACAAGTAATTAAATATCGATTTTGTCCATGAAAAATAAATGCGTAAAAACTGATTCGAACAGTTTCCCCTGTATATAGTTAACATGCGAAAAGGCTACAACCTATATCCGTGCGCAAAATTTGTCCTATGAATACGTCCTTTTCAGTGGTGGTTCTGTCAAATGTAAGATAGGGATTTGTTGACACCTGCTATGTTATAAATATGTTCTCGTTTGCAACATGTACACATTACGCTGCGTAAATTGCCTAGCATTAAGATTGTGTGCAACAAACTATAGGAAAACAAGTGCCGAGTCGTGCTTGTGTCCGGATTACTTAACACAAACTTATACATATACTGCATGTAGGTCTCGCATTTATTCAAATATTTAGTTTTTAACCAGAAAGGCAATTCAAACTGTACACATACTCTATATCATTTAAAGCTGTGATGCTGAGTTTTGTAGTTGAGTTTGTGTCTTAGCTTCGATAGAAGTGACTAAAAATAACTATATTAACCAGTTTGTCTATTGGTTTACTTTTGCTAATACTCAATCATTTATTCATTTTTTTCATTTTCCTTAGACAAAATGTTTCCTGTTTCACAAAGATTTGGGTTGTAGGGTAAAGACAATGTGCATTTCTTTAAGAGGATAATATTGAATTACGATTCCTGAATTGTTTTTGTGGAAAGAATTATTTTAGGGTAACACAGTTATGATCTATTTTGAAAAGCTACATATCAATCCCATCACATTGTACAAATAAATCTGATATGCCCTCATTATGCAAAGAAGCGCTAACCTTCCTTTATTTTGATTTACAGTTGGTTTACATTGTTCTGTTTCGTACAATGTATTGATAGACATCTTCTTTGCGTAATGAATACTTCGGTCAGATTGTGTTGTTGTCATTTTAGCTAACAGTTTGATTATATCAAAAATCACCATAGACATATTCATCTTATTATTAACAAACCACTTGTTTTTGTCAACGAAGAAAGACGTGAACATGCAATGCGTTTATGCAATTCTTAAACGTTTGTTGAATATGGTAAATTCCTGTACAAATCTGAGGAAACAAGATGACGATTAGTTTGAGTTTTCAAATGTAATTTTTTGTTTGTTATCTAATCGTAGCTATTTATGCTACACCACGCCTACATGAAACATTCTTATTCGACCTCTCTTCTTTTATTGTGACATGTAAAATATCAGCTGCAACTGAAAAGACAACGGAACGTGTTATTGTATTAGAAAATGTAATTTCAGATTTGAAGTGTTACTATCTTACAGCAGAAACAATATCATACAAACCAAGCATTAGTCAATTACAAGATGGTGATCTAATAACTATGCCAAGACATTCCAATAATTACTTTTATCACTTACACGCACAGTGTAAAACGACATTTAAACAGAAGAGTCATACAACTTTAAATTAAGAACGGTTCCACATATGTGAAACACCAAATGATCACAGGTGTGACAAAACGTATTAACCCATAAGGCATTTTACATTCTAGTCTTACGTGAAAGCCTTACTATTATACACACATCACGTTTAACTTGTATCCATTATTCGGAAATCTTCCGTCATTGAATTCTATATGCATATTTACTGTTGCTTCTGTTGAAAATATGTTGTGTTGTTCTTATGCTGTCTGTTAGGTCACCCAGTATACAAATAGTTCTTATAAAGCGATTATTTGCTATGTTTGTGTGTCTTCTGTAGGATAAATAAAGAGCATCAAATAACATCTGTTTTACCATTTGTTACATTTACCATTTTGAAGCTGATGATATGTAATATGATATCGCATTTATACTCAAGCACTGGTTTTTAAAGCAATGCCATAAAATGCATTAACATTTGGAACTGGATTACCGCATAATGATGCTGTATAACACAGTTGTAGTAATGCACACATACGTACATATGTTTCAACCCGTAATCAAAAGAAAAAGCAAATAACATAACAAAGGTATGATTTCTGTTTTTTGTTGTATAAGCTCAGTGAAAGAGCAACAACAGTAACATAGTGCGCCAAGCTTACGCCACGCTAAGTAAGTATCTAGATAAAGTTTATAATTCTAAATTAAACATTTCCTTTAAAATCATTATTACTGCGTGGTATATTGTGTCAATAACATCTTTTAAGTAAATCAACTTGTGCATGCATACGCGTATTGAAACAGAGCGATGATAAATAGGCTGAAATGCAAATAATTGCAGCAAATATGATGCACCGTTGTAATCACCGAAAGCGTTATACATGTACTTTGATTCTACATAATTCTTAATTGTTCAAACCAAAACCAAATAAAAGATACCATCCATTTAGTTGATAATAGAGATAATAGCTACATGTAGTACTTTGCAATAACAAATTAACATAAAAGTTAAGAAGTCATATATATGCACAAGTTATTAAAGATGACATTTAATATTTCGGATGATTTTTATTAAAAATACAAGTTTCAAACTTATTTAATCACGTTTTATATATCATTATGCTGTACGGTCAGAACAACATAACATCCGTTTTTAGAATTAACGTTTATTTTTTACGTTCCGAAGTACTCCTTCCGATATCAATCCACGAAAAGTGGACCAGCTTTTATCAATGGCGAAAGGACTGTCAGTAACATCACAATTTTGGTTTGGTTTTCATAGTTTTTATAATTATATCATATTTGTAATGTATTGTTTGCTACAGGTATTGCCTTTGATGAATCTACTTTATGATTCAAATGTTACTTTTTAAAGAAAAATGTGTTATATAATTTACGTAACGGCGGGCAGATATAAAGCTGCTTTAAACTGGTCCTAATGGAGAGTGAGATTTGCCAACGACGCGGTTTAGCATTCCGCCAGTCTTGCAAAGTTAAGCAGCATTTGTCAGGGTTGTTTGTTTGTTTGTTTATTTGAAATTAATGTCGCTTTAATAGTCTTTCAGTCATATCGCGACGTCCAGTTCATTACAAGTGGAGGAAGACCCCGGGGACCTCTGTACACTATTTCAGGCACAGAGTGCACCCGGGTAGAAACACCGACCTACCTTAGGCAAGCTTGAAGGCTTCCTCACTTGAAAACTCCGAAGTGCCCAGATCGGGTTTCGAACCCACAGCGGTGAGGGGCTGAGAGATTGCAAGTCAACGACTATAACCACTCGGTCACGGAGGCCCCGTCAGGGTTGTTGGTTGGATTGGTCACCACGCGGTATCTAATCCTGGCTCGATAGGATATTCTATTTTAAATTTTATTTCTTCATTACGTTTTTTTAATTTCTTTATAGTATTTATTTTTCACTTTTTATTTCATCTTTATATTTAATAATTATGATCCATTAATTTTCAAATTAGATAAGTGTAAATTTTGCATAACGTATGTGACTAAAAAGCTGAAAGTCAGTCGGATAATGTGTATGCGTTGTTAGTACGTAGATATCCAAAGCCTTAGAAATGTTATCAGTGCTTGGTTATGGTATATAAGTGTGCATGAAACATAATTTATTGAGTGTGGATTGCACGTTCTATGTTCATGCTCAACACTGGTAGCTTGGCGCTGTGGCTGTATTCTGGGTATTGAATTTTAAATTAACTCTGTATATTCACTCCCACTTAAAAACATAAAGTCTGCAAGCTACATTGTATGTATCCTCCAGGTATGCTGCTAGGGAAAGTTATTGTCTGAATTGAAATACCTCCCGTTATGTATTACGTAAGTAAATCCATCACTTCATGCATCATAATTATGATCCAGTATCTTTCAAATTAGATAAATGTAAGATACACATATCGTATGTGATTATAAAGTCGTGAGACAACCACATAGTGTAGACATATTTCTAGTCAGTATGTTTTTGTGGGGAAATTGTTTCGCAATTACACATAAGGAAAACACTTTTATTCAGAATACTTTTTGAATTTAGCTAAAGTCGCAATTGTGTTCATACTTCACATATGCCAACAACCATTATACAGGCAACATTTCAGGGTTTATCACACATACCAAAAACAACAACCATTATACAGGCAACATTTCAAGGTTAATCACACATACAAAAAACCTCTGCACCTTCAGGATGATGATGTATATCATTATTATCAAACTGGTAGTTAATCTTATTAAACAAATTAATAAACGTTGGATAACCACATGAGGTATATATTATGTTCTTTTTTATGCAAGATGATTTGATGTATTCGACTACACAAGCTTGAGAAGGTGTTTGTCAACTGTCACTGTGTTACTTTTTTCTCCGACATAATTCAGGCTATGTGTTGTTTAAGTCTTGAACAATTAATCGCACTTTATTGACACAGTGTCTACGTTCTGTC
>JAULCC010391423.1:0-11419 GCA_032358795.1 Nuttallia obscurata | reverse complement strand
ATGACCTTTCAACCACGACTTCTGGCAGTTACACGATTGACCATGAAGATGTTAGTTTGGACATGCATTCGACAAGGATTACAAATCCAGGCCTTCGTGGATGTTTGGTATAGGAGGACGACATGTATGCCAACCTCGGTCTGACTTCGGGGAATAATGTAAGTGCATAGTTTTATTCATTTTTTTTAAAAGAAGGCAATCTTTTAAATTGCATTTACAAATATAGTTCTCATAAATAACCATGAATAGAAAGCATGCCTTCAATATGTTGCATTCAGCTCTGGTACATCTATTTATTCGTAAATAGGAAACACTGCTATCAGTAGTATTAATATTATTTTACAGACGTAAAACAGAGGATTAAAACATTACTTATGTATCTATATCAGTTGGGAAGCTCATATAGTTTATAGAAAGGACCTACATTTTTACTCGTATATGAAAATGAAATATATATGACATTTCTTCCCAGTTTCAGAAAACTGGAGCATACTATAATTTTGAGAGATGGATTTTAGATGTTTAAATTTTTCATTTCAGGACCATCGGGCTTCTTATTTATCCGTGTGTGCTACTCTACCCGCATGTGCTATACAAACCCTACCCACCCTATGATAAGGACTGAAACATATTACACCGGAAGTGACATCATGTGTTAAGGCAGTATTTCAGTTTTAGGTAAGTTTGGGTGTTTTTTCGTCTTTGTGACATGTAAACATGTAAAATTGAAACCATTGAAGTTGTTATTTATGTTATATACTGTTGTAAGAAAGAATGAAGCATGGAATTAAATTGATGTAACTACTTACATTAGACGACATATTAAAATCTCAAAAATAAAGAATTATTATCACTCATACAATTAAATCTTCATCATCTTTCATTTGAAATCTGTGCGAACGTGTGCCAAACGAAAATGACGCGACTGAAAATTTACGTAGATCAGTAGTTAAATTTCGTAATTTTGTTGATAGTTACAAAATTAATGTACAAAACTATTTGTGAAATACGTTTGGTTATAAAGCTTCTTTTTTCCTTACAGATTGTGAAAAGAGCCAGGTTAAAGACGCATTTCTCCAGGGTACATTTCCGTCTAATGCTATACATACTGTTATCTGGTGTACACGTCCGACAATTGTGGTGTATGTACGTTCGCGCGAGGTCCTTCTGGTGTTCGCGCGAGGTCCTTCTTGTGTACGTTCAATGCTGACGAACACGTTTTGGGATAATTTTGTCAGTCAGAGACAAGACAGTGGATACAAATAGAAATACAGAGACCAATCTAGGAAAATGAAATGTCATATGATCATATCCGACCAGTCTAGGAAAACGATACGTCACATCAGACGACATAAAAACTTTAAATGTTTTTGTACAGTGTTCTGTGCCAGTATTACTGTGATTACGTGCTTGTTTGGTGCTTACTTTCAAACGGAATGCATTTATATAACGACTTTGTTAAATTCGGAATTTTGAGTGTGTTTCAAAGTGTGTTCAGATCTCAATGTGAACTGCAATAGTTTAATTGATTTTGTGGTACATTTTTTTTCTTCATATGTAGCAGCTCGTGAGGCTCTACGCAAACGTTTGTTTAAATGTTATATAAATCTATTCTGTGTTATTATTATATTCACATATGATTTCTGTATTATGTTATGTCGTAAATATACATGACTATATATTTAATTTCATTAACCGTTATATGCATTGGATATTTATTGTACGGTATTACGCAAATTTGTTAAGTTTGTTGAGATATGAGAGTAAAGAAAATGTGAAATTCAAAGCAAGGTGTTTTGATACTTGTTTCCTTTTACGCTAAAAGCTTCAGACCCTTATAATATTGTCGTAAAGTGGGTATAAATCATTACACATTTGCTCAGCTGTTTACATTTCGCGTTTGTTGTGGTTTGTGTTTGGTAATCATTTGAGGGGAAACTCAGACGAAAAGGTTTAGAATAGTTTCAAAAGGAATAATAGTGAATTTCAGAAATAACTTGAGACTGTATGAAACGACGACCAAGCCCCGTGTTCACAAAATATTTTCGGTCTCAGCTGAGTTTAAAAATGAGACTTTATTGCCATATATATATGGCACGGTATATGTGTATATATATATATATATATATTTGAAGTTTTAAAATGAATTTAAAGATGTTTAGGTTAAAATTGCAACAAAAGAAATGCAGAAAAAATTGTTTCAATCTCAAACTCAGCTGAGACTGATGAAAATACTTTGTAAACACGGGATCAGAGCCTTTAATATCTATATCCTATCATGATTCATTTCAAAAGATCTGAATTGATTCAGTTGTTGGTATCAGTCGCTACTTTTGTTGACGGCCTATTTGACCCATTGAACACAGAGGAACACGTATGTCTATGTCTTTGTCTACGTAGTGCCGTAGCTGCCATTCACTGAACAAGGCAGATTTTTAAACATGCAAATTAGTCGTTAGTTGAAAGTTGCATGTAATACTGATACCATAAAAAGAATCTTAAATTAATTAATGAGCCGCAACACGAGAAAACTTCTCTTAAATAACTATCGACCGAAACTGCATGAGCTTTTCCTATTTTCCTATTTGTTTAATTCGATGGTGTCTGCTTGTCACAGTAACATAGATGTTGATTTCCAGAATTCATGAAAATACTTTTATCACTATGGTCATCAACATCCTTTATAGAATAAATGTACCTCCTTAAATACTTCATAAAACCATTCTGTTACTAAATTACCAAGTGGTATTTAAGAAAAATTTCACAAACAGTTTAGCTTTAGTGCGAGATAGAATTAACATCTTAGAACTTAAAACAAGAAAATAGAGAAAAATATATTGAATGCTGTCATTGATATATATATGGAATTATAGTTAAATTCATAGACGACTGTCGGCATCGTTTTCTGAAACTTTGGGCGATACATGCGCAGGAACATATTTTCATAAAGCGAATTTAATTGTGATTTATTTAACATCAAACTGTATGGAATAAGTTCTTGCAGACCCTATAGCTAGTACTTAGACGAGTTTTTACGAATTTTGAAAACATTTCCTTTCAAGTGAAACGACTATCACAAAACGAAGAAACAAGTTGTCATGTGACAAAAGTTTATTGCAGGTTGAAGTAACATAGTCGGTGTTAAGTGTATGAATAAATGACATCACACATATACTATGTATATAAATAAAAACATAAACATTGTCACCTTAGACAATACATTTCATTAGCACACATAAAACGTTGCATCCATATGAAATGTCGTAGAACTTATAATTATTGCATTGCACCGATACAACACAGTGTTGCAATAATGCTTGCCTCTATAAAAACATATGTTTCATGACACCAGTAAACCGGATACTTCTAAATACGGTTTTTTTTCACGTTTGTATTTTTAATACCTTTAATACAACGATTATTTCGAAATTCAACAATTTTCATTTTAAACCCATACCATGATAAAGCATATATTCAAAAGTAATGTGATAAAAATGACATATAAATAAAATTAAGATGTCACTGCAGCGACGAAAGAAAGCACGAAGGAAAGCATACAAAAGAGAACAAACATATTTTACACCATTTTAACTGTCGATAGTATGATTTTTATAGCAATCTGTACAAAAGCCTATTTAATCAAACTAATCCGGGAAAATGACCATTTTTACTAATACTAAATATTTATAGTCATTTGATAAAGTCTATACAATGGTTTAACAAGTTTGAAAATCTTTGTAGAAATGTAATCACTTTTTACGGTCAAAGGTGTTTTCGTTTAGGAGAGTTTGAAGAGTGTGGTCCGGTCGATTTCTTAAGACGGCAGCTGTACGTGTGTTATACTACACCGGAACTAGGTAAAATTCCAGAATGAAGTCCAACTCGAGATGGACAGTAAAACACACCATAAACATAAAACCGATGGACCCCCACCCTGTCATTTCCTCTCATGTCCAGTTTTTTGTTCACCTTGTTTTCTCATTATATTAAGAAGCTCATAAAGTCGCCATTTTATGTCCACTCATGAACGGGTACACATCTGTCTCCAGAAAGATATGTTACCATGGATTTCTCAAAACGGGTGGAGCATTACTATTTTGGGTGGTTGAGTTTGAGAAGTCTCTCTCCTCTGGTCGATACAGTGGGTAATAAAAAGTACATAAACTTTGGTTTCTTTGTGAAATTCAATTTGCTTTTGCAATATAAATCCGCTATTTATCCCACAATTAAACTTGACGAAACTCATTTTGCATTGTGTCTCCTTGTCGCTTGATTTCTCCAAGGTTTTTTGTAAAGTGTGTAATTGCTATGAAGTTCTTCTTTAAACACTTGGATGCCGGGTGTACGTAAAGCGGAGCTTGCCTTGAACACGTTTAATTAAAGCAGTTTTTTCGATGCAACGTTAGAGTCTTTTCTTCTCCAGCAATAGTGGAGATGTCGAATTTCGTTTGTAAGATTGTTCAAAGCACAATATTGTTAGCAATAAAAAAACATGTTCCCGATTAATAACAGAGCAAATTATTTGTACATTAGGGTATTATTTGTACATTAGGTTAAACGATTGATTTAAACATATACATCAGTCAGGAAACTGCAATCTCTACAGTTTGCGGTTTGGTAATGTTTCAGACATGTGGTAACTGTACACGTAGTTTTATGTTATAATTGTGCTTTGATTAAGGCTATAGATGATATACTGAAGATCAAACAAAATGTTTGATACCCATATATCCACAATATACTAATGTCTGAGCTCGCTTTGATTCTGAAATTGAAAAAAAAACACACATTTGTGCGTATTTATCATGTATACGATTGAAACTTTGTTGGTGCATTTTTATAAAAGCAAGTTATTTAATATCACATTTGAAGCTGATTGCTGCGTATCATACATCACTGTCCACTGTTTTATTCTATGTATGTGTACGTATAAAACGATGCATTCCTGGTGGAACAAAGTCGAATAAATTTAACTGAGCGGAGTAGAGTTTAATGGTTATACAATTAATTCGAACATGCAGAACTGCATATTATTACAAATTTCTATATGCTTTCTAATAGTTTTATGTAGATGATAAATACAACAAAATCAAGCACAACTGTTACGTGAAGCACGGTGGTAGTGTGGTCAGAACGTCGGACTTGTAGTTGACGGATGGTCAGTTCGACTCCCATCAAGGCCAATACGTATTCTACCATTGAGGTACACATACTTGTGTTGCTTAAATGAATGTACTGGTTTTGTACAGGAAACAAAAACCACAGTAAATGAAAATCCGTTGCAGTCGAAGTAAATAGATCTATTAAACTAACATACAGAGTCGACATCGTACGAATAGAATTAACTCAAATGTTCATGATTTAGCCCGTACCACACGCTTTTAGTGAACTATTTAACAAACTGTATCAAACAGTGTTTTCAGGTAAAAATATGTTTATTTTACTCGGATAAGCCGGATAGCTCTTTTAAACACGAAATCTCCAGATAGCATTATCGCTTGTAAACAAACAACATAGAGTGATGTAAACGGAAGCAAACGTGTGTTGTGATGCTGAAGAGAGTGTGTTGCTTCCTAAAGGGACATTTCAAAGTGAGACCATGGTTTACAAGGTTGATGCCAAATATAGCTCTCTTGAATAATCTCCAATATTTCAAATATGATAGAAATTTACATAGCATTCTATAACATTCTACCAGTTTGTATATTTTTTATAAGTTTCGAAACGTTCTAAATATAAATATTATTGGTAGTGAGTGCTCATTAACAATAAACGTCATTTTAGATATTAAAACAGTTCAATAATTCACAAAGCTGTCTATATAACAATAGCTTTTAATAAAGCAATGCCAGTAATATAACTATTAAGCAAATACGGCGACCACAAACCTACCCCCTATCATATTAGTCCCGGTCAGGGATCAACCCTGTCTGTCCAGTTAAACATCATTCGTTATTTCCTGTATTTGCACCTCTGTATATGATGTTTTTTGAATGGTTATGTTGTGTGTGCTTTTTATTTAAAGGTCTCGTGTAAAACTATCTGATAACATTTACCTGCCTAAAACTATACAAATTGTAGTGTCGTACATTTCATTTAATGAAATTCGGTTGTTAGGTCTTTTAAGTTTTCTCAAACAGTATTACTCCAAACGCAATTAGTCTACAAGAGAGAAATCTTAACAGAAACGATAAGCGGTAATATTCAAATGAAGTGATATACTTTCGAAGAAGTCTGAATTATCGAAAACGTATGGGACCTTAAAGTCGCCTCAACAGTATTTCAGTCATATCGCGACGTCAAGCTCATTATAGATGGAGAAAGACCCCGGGGAACTCTGTACATTATAACAGACACAGAGTGCACCCTGGTAAAACCACAGACTCCCTGAAAGCCAACTGGAAGGCTTCCGGAGTTCCTAGACCGAGATACAAACCCACAGCGGCCACAGACTGAAATATGGTAAGACAATGACAATAACCACTCTGCTACGGATTCCCCACGATGATCTTTAAGATGCAACTGCGCTATTCGCTCTATCAACAGATGGTATAATCGCAAAATTAAAATTTTCAAGCAGTTGAAGGAACTTTCCTCTACCATGTATTTTTTTAATTTTTTTTTGCTTTCCTCGTGTCTGCTGATCCCGGGAATTGTATCCATGGAAATCCAATTTATTTCTCGATTGGGTTAGTTTTAAAATGTTTTAACTACTTTTTATGATGATGGGTGATAGCTTGTGTCAAACTGTCAGTTCATCCAAGTGGAAGGAGACTAAGGAAGTGAGGCAGGTGGAAGGAGAGAGAAAACGACATAATTATATGTTATTTAATCATTTAAATATGACACTGAAAAATTGGAGGACGTAACAAAAATGTTCCGTAATTATGTAGGTCAGCTTTAACTATATTTGTTTTTCTGTTCAATTCCTATGGTGTTTGAATGGAAATGGACAATACGTGGATCTTATTTGTGTAATTATTTTAATAAAATAATGGGTTTATATAACTTTCAAGTTTGTTTTTATTTCCCACCAAACACTCCTGTTTCTCTCTGGAGTAGTGTAGATCGATAGTACGTTGGCGAACTAGGACATAAAAGAAAGCAATTAGAGCTTGCTCCTCTTTTAATGGTTAAAAAGCTGGAACCTAAATTTGCAAGGATTCGAAATTAATACTTTGCTTTATCTATATAAAATGGTTTACTTCCATTAATGCATTAAGCAATTCAAATTAAGAGCAAACAACTTTGTGGTACGCTAAACCGAATAGTAACCATGGAACTGTTTGTTTAAATTCTAGTTTCTTTTATTCCCATATCATATCCGTTTATACACATATAGAAATTTCGAACTGCAGCATTTTCCTTGGATTTTCATATTTCTTCTAATGCTCAACTCAAATCAATTTCATTCAGTAATCGGCAAATACATTGCATTTTGCTGTAACAGTTTTACAAATACGAGTATATGCAAGAATATGGCAAATTGAACATTTCATCGCATAACATACATTTATAACAATACAGTTATTCATAAATTTCATTTCTTCGTAATATCAATACTTCTTTAATAAACCTGTAAACTTTCCGGTATTTTTTATTTTAGAAGACATAATATTACAAAACAAAATCGTCGGCCATGCAGCTGGCATTTCCTATATATTGACTTCTTATATTTGTATATTTGGACAAACAAGAAGAGAATGAAACTCTTGATTCAACTGCGTTTCTATTACAATAAATGCAAATCCTTTTATTTCTATTCACGTTGTTAAGAGAGGGTGACAGTAAGCACTGAGAATTATCTGTAAAAATGAAATCTGACTTTTTTTCTAATTTCTTCGGTGAACTAGGCCAAGTCAACTTATTGTGAAAAATATAAAAATCGAATTTTCAAGTCATTATACAATTTCGTTACCATGGTAACCAAAACAATCTACCTGTTTCAATAGCTTATCTGTGTACTGATATACGAAATCTTTTCAGATTTTTCCTAGAGTATAATTACAGATATTTTCTAGATATGGTTCAAATTCAAAATTACTTTTAAGCATTCTATAGTAGTATAGCTTTAACAACGAATTTATTTTTGCATGCCATTCCTGTATATAAATATCCACGAGTCTTCTTTGGGTCTTTGATAAATAGTTAGAACTATGCCATGAACGTAAGACCTTGATAAAACAACAACAGCCATTCTGTTTGATTTCACGATTCTTTAAAATGTTCAAATCAACTCGTCTTAATGGTATAAATATCGGAGACCATGGGTAAGATTTCAGAGAAACTATTTATAACTCAACAAGACTGACACATTACTACCACTAGTATTTGATGACAGATAAAAAATATCCTACAATACCCAAATCACTGCAATAAAAAGAGTTAGGTTTCATTTTAGATTCGACAAATCTATTCAACTGCAAGGATTTCATAGGCGCGATGGCATTCCCCTTGACACTAGGTATCCGGATTGAATTCTTTAAATATCGAAGAGTTGAAGCATCGTCGTTCAGCCAATCAACAGATGTCTCCTATCATTTATCATTTTATTGCATACGCTGGCTTAATTGATAACAAATTACACGGCAAATATACTTTTAGTATAATTATTATTTTACCGATAGTTTAAGTCTCAATTTAAACGAAGTTCTTGTGATCTCTGGCTTTTATAGGCGAAAGCTTTTATTACTGCGGATCACTGACACATACCAAATGACGCCGTAAAGATTTCATCTGGGTGCGAGTTTAAAGTGCTCACGGAGGAGAACCCAGTAATTTGTGACGGGCCAGTAGTTCCGAGAGAGCGGCTAGGGTGACTCCTCTCCACTTATGTAGCAAGATCGTGTAACTCTCCCTTACCGCACTGTAGTAGTAGTAGATATCTTTATTTGAGTCTCGTCATGGTAACCGTTCTCTCAACAACGTGTACCATTGAAATGCACTAGTACAATGCAACAATAAGCCATGTCATTCGCTAATGAGTTGTAGATTAACTCTACATACTTGTATAACAAATATAAATACATTGCACGTTTTTGTACACCAATACCAGTAAAATATATACAAATGTACAGCGGCTGTTTATGTAACAAGACACCTCAAGCAAGAGCATGTATGCATCCTGTACCGTGGTAAGATGTCAAAATCTTGACTTCATCAAAGGCTTTCGACGGACTTGTGACAACAAATGCTTCGTTTGAGTGTTTCATACCTCTTCCAAGAAGACTTCATATACTAGATATAAAATCAATCATTTAACACACCGTATCCCTTAGTATCTTAATTATCACTATCCAACACCTTTACAAATAACGGATAACCCTCCAACTTGAATAAAGACGAGATGTTGCGAGTTCGAAGGATTTAACATTGATAGTACTGGCTTTACCTCTTTGGCGCTCAGGAATTAGGGTTAGCAAAATGCCTATTTCATTTCGTCGGTGTCAGGATAAAGTAACCGACCGGGGTTCAATCCCACGTGAATCCATACTATACACTGGGTACGTAAAAGAACCAGAGATTTCTTCAAAAGAGTTTTCTGTATCCGATTACCTGTCACTGTGGTACCCATTAGTTATAGATTGCAGAAAGTGACGTTAATATAAATAACAACATCTAAATTGAAACAACAGTTCATATTATCTACCGTTACAATAATGATAATCGCGTATCATGGCGGCTATGGGCGGTAGATAAACTCAATTCAACTTCTAATTGTTAGAAATATAATTTTTATGTTGAAGAATAGACCTAATAATCTAAAATGGTAATAGTATTGACGCAATTGTCAAGCGTATATGTAGGTTTTATTTTCTCTTTTAGAGAGCTGAATTGTAGTGAGTGAGTGAGTGAAATGGGGTTTTACGGCACGTCAGCACATAAAGGCTATATTGGGCCGTAGAGTTGAATTGTAAGTATACTTTTGCATAGGATACATTTGTCTGCAATGTCTTGTTCCATATAGATACTAATGCAAGAGGCTGACGAAAACTTCCAGGAAATGATAAATTATGTTGTGCATTATATGATGCATTCAATTCTAACTTATCAAGGACATATACTTTTCTATAATTAGAACGATTCCACGTGTTTAAAGATGGTAAGATAAATACCGTGACTTTAGAAAGGTCTTAGATATCAAAGGAACCAGTGGTTGGAGCCTTCAAATGAAATGTTAGGTTCAGGTAAACTGGGATTGGCTATGATGCTACTCTCTGTCTTATATATCTACATATAGGATTTAGTTCACTCATTAATGCTTTAACTACTGACCATCGGCACAACGTTTAACCACTAATATACCCATTCTTATTTAAAGATGGAAAGTGTACCGTAATCATTGAAATTGGAGTAGATATCAAAGATTGTGCGACAATAAAGGCTCATGTTTCTTTCTCAAACTCAGCTGAGACTTATAATTGCTTTATGAACACGGGCCCACGAGTTTTTACTTGATAAGGGAAGTAACTCATCTGAAGAAATGTTCGCTCTCCACAAAACGTCATTTCCCCTTACATATGCAGGTTTATTTTATGATACAAATTATCTAAAATATTTGAGAGCATAGAAATTGGGGGTCATTGATTTACCAAGAGAGAAATTGTTTATAAGGGTACAAATTGTTGAGAAAGCAGTGAAAAACCTTAGCAAAATGATGTTTCAGATTACATTGTGCATTTTCTGGCCAACCACTTTTGTGGCATCCACAGATTGCTCAAGAGAATAAATGTTTTAAAAGAATTCAACGTCTTAGCACATATGTAATACAATAAAGTTAATATATCTTGACTTCTAAAAGTGCTTTTTCGATGAGGTTTGTCTTTTTCTATCTTCGACCTTAATCAAAAATAGTTTTTTTTTATTGCTAAGTATGTCTTTAAGTTAAATGGATGTTTCATAATATAACTGCTTTGGCTTATAACAGTTTAACGCGTCATTTTATTGTACACAAAAGACCGCAAACGTCTTTGAATCGCGTGAGAGTGACGTTAAATCCGTAGGTACCCGTATCTCACATTACAACTCAGCTTATATAGTGTGTCAGTTTACCATTCTAAAGGGTTGCCATTAGTAAAGTCTTATCAGATATACCTTCCCTGAATACTTAAAATGGACTGATGCCAATGCTAACATAATAAAGTCCACGATGTAAAATCAGCAATATAGAGATTAATGATTAACTGTTTCTATGTATTGCAATATTTCACATTAGACGCCAGGTACATTCCCTTCTTGGTTCTCTCTCTCTCTCTTAACTACGAGCATAGAGACAGGACGGACTAAGAACAAACAACTTCAGGGCGGGTAATCACGTGACTTGTTTCGGATAAAGTTTACTAAATCAAAGTACTGAAAGTACTATGGGACGGTACTATTGGTGTAAGCATTTTTTTATATCAAGTGTGTGCTGACAAAT
>JAULCC010391091.1:0-11422 GCA_032358795.1 Nuttallia obscurata | reverse complement strand
TCTGTAAGCTATATTTTACCTAAGTCAAGGGCTATAACTTTGCACTGACTGGGCACATCCAAATATGAAACCCCAGGTGCACAAGTTCACATGCTGGTTGTCATTCCTGTAAAGTTTTATGAATCTGGCTCATTATGTATTGGAGATATGGGTGACACAAGATTGCATACTCTGTAGGCTATAACATGCTTGTTAACATTCCTGTAAAATTCTCTGACTCGGGTTCATATACTTTCTGAGATATGAGTGACACAAGATTTTGTGACTGACGGACGGACAGATGGACAAGGGCAAATCTAAATGCCCCCCCTTTTAAGAGGGGGGCATAAAAATATAAAAGCAATAAATTCCATTTCAATATATTGAGCAACTGACTGTAAGTATATGAAATCTGCACTGGCGTTGTCCAAAGGGTTTAGCAGAGGTATAATGGATATGGTGTCTGTCTTGTGCTCAGGTGGTTGCAGGTTCAAGCCCAGGGACCTTTCTTCTGGCCTTCATTTGACACCAAGTACTGGTTTTAACCAGGAAATGGACTACAAGCCACATACTTCCTACATAATCAAGCTTGGTATACAAGTTTACACTAAAGAGGTGGCATACAGAGCAGCTTTAGGGTGCAAGAAAATAACAAAGATGTTTTACAGTTCATTCCATTTATCAATATCAGTTTTATTTCAATAAGAAAACAATAGTGCACCACATCTGTAGCCTGACATTTGCAGTCTGAATTAAACAGAAAAGTTAATTTAAGGAGGCCAATCATGAGGCTCAGTAAACATGACTGAATTAATTTTTATCAAAAGGAAGATTTCTTCATCAGTCAAACTTTAACATCCATTAAGCCTTTCACTTGTTTGTTTCTGTGAGAGAATTTATTACAAATCAAGTGATAACAGATGTCACAGTCATGATGTTTCAAATCTACTCTTAATTTGGGAACTATCACTTTTTAAAAAGTGTCCCAATTGTTCAACTTCATTACAGACAATTTCATTACATCGGCAGCTGTAGTGTAAAAGTTTGAAATCTTTAAATTTCATCTTACCATATGTTTTCATAACTAATTGAAACCACACCAACCTAGGTCAGTTGCACTTTATAAAGCTTCTGATTCTTGTCAGTACATTTAACAGACATATGTATTCTGTGTAAATTGTAAAGGTCTGCCACTTAAGTTTTAAAAACCTCAGAGATTAAAAAGACATCACAATCCAGTTTTCCTCTACTGTCAGACAGATTCCATTTATTTCAAATGTATTTTATACAATAAAACCAGTTATCTTGGTTTATGATAAAAAATAACTGCAATTGGATTAAGTACTTCATTCATTGGTAATTCATTATTCAAACAAATTTCTTTTTTTTGTTACATCTGTCATATATTCCTTAACTTGTTTTTCCTCAAAATTAGTTTTCACAGACATAAATCCATAGCCAGGCCTGCCACACATTGCATGGTCCACAGGAACAGGATTTCTCCACAAATCCCTGACCTTTACCTTCCGTCATTTCCTGGTTTTTAAATGGAATCCTAGCACTAGTCCTTTCTGAAAGAACTCTGGGATTTCCCAACCAGAACTGGAGGATCTCCAAACCAGAACTAGAGGATCTCCCAACCAAAGGTGGAGGAGTTCCAAGCTCTTCACCTCATGTACATACAGACAGCTGTACATCCTGCCCCGTCCCATCACAGTAACGCATACCTAGGTCTTGGACAACTTGGTACAAGCTGTATAACATTCAAGCCTACTGGCGTACCACCATCCTTATTTAAAAACTCTTCTATTGTTTTTACAGTTGATCAACATACCACCTCTCAGTCACTGTCCTCATCCATAGGTGTAGCCTTTTTTCTCTTTTTTGCCCTTGGCTTAATATTTTCCTCCTTAAATAGATAAGAGAAAAGGTTTAAAGATGGTATTCAAATGAATTTATTAGTTTCAGCAAAATTTCATTGATATATAATGTATCCGTAAATATAGATATAAAAAGTCATACCAAAGCTCAAAATTGTGCTAAAATCTCATTATTTTGTGCATAACCCTGACCATAATCTATCTCTGTAAATATGCAGTTAACTATGTGAAATACCTTTCATTATTTTTTATCAATAGATTTATGTGTTTATTTCGTATTTTTGTATCACAGCAGTCTATAGTATTGTTTACACTGCATCTCCATAGGTTTTTCACGTGCCCTCGATTATGGGTGAAATATCACAAATATGTCTTGCTATCTTAACTCCAATTTATTTACATGCAGGCATTGCATTAAAGGAAATAAATATTGCTCCATTGGATAAAAACAGCAAATGTGGACTTCTTTATTCTAACTTTCATCAATATTGTTCCTTTATTTTAGTAAGTAAACTATTGCAGAATGCATTTGACTGAATGGTGGAGACTGCAATCAATTTTATTCATTCTTACCCAGGTTTATAAAAGTTGTAAAAACTGAAATGCAGATGAGTTGTCACAGACTTAGCTAAAAGCAGTCATCTAGACTTTAAATATATACTGTAATAAACAGTAATGTAACAAGTGGAGTTAACTCCTGCCTGGTAAAAAAGTCGTCTGCTAAAACTGTCATCTGCCTGGATTTTAAAATTCATCCAATTCGCCCAATATTTGGAGAAACAATTGTCCAAGTGTCAAAAAGCTTGGATCCAAATTAGATGTTGAGTTACTAGGCGTCTAATCTGGATTCAAGCTGATTGCATATTCTATCACGGTTGCCTTTAGCAGGCCAAGGGTAAATCAGTATGAAAAAAAACAATTGTACATTTTCATTGTGCATTCATACAAATATAAAGATATCAGCTCCTACCTCGCTAGAAGAAGATTCACTCTCTGAATCGTCTATCACAAGTTTACGGCTTTTAGATGGTTTGGATGTTGTTGATGATGAATAAGTTGATGATGCAGTTTGCTGATTGTTAGATGATCCTGAAGAAGCTGCTGCTGCTGCTGCCCGTCGCCCGGGTAACCCTCGTAATACACGGGTAGATTTCATGTCTATTATATCCTCTGCTAGAGCCAATAAGTCACTAAACCTGAAAATATCATGAGGTGCTTACAATGGAAAATTAATCAAATATTTCAAGTGAAATCAATACTATAGCAAGCTCTGAAAGTGATTTATACATGAACTTAAAAATCAGCATTTTTGTTTTGCTCAATTTTCTCATTCAACACATTTCAGGTTATACTTTTCCCACATGACACGGGTAACCATGGTAACAATGGTTTAGATGATATAATATGGATATGAAAATTCAGTTTTAGTAATCACATGAAACTAGAGAGCTGGATCTTGTGTACAAAAAGTCATCTCTTTATTGTGAACATTTATGTAAAATTGTCTGAAAATTTGTAGATAGTCATTTTAGATGATACACTCTGGAAATGAAAACCAAAAAGACTAAAATGTACATTCCTTTAAATCACAGCTTTCAAGCCCTATCTACAAGTTCATTTACACAAACTTAGCACTGCTAGTTTTTTGGATTTCAACTTCTTCAACAGTTTCTAGAAAATACAAACTAGATTCAGAGAGATATATAAAGAATACTTGCCTTGGGCCATATTCCAGTAGCATCTTAAAAAATTTTAAAACTAAGAAAATATAATGATCTATTTAGCTTAGAAAATAACATACTGTAAGTGTTATTCCAGAAGCATCTTATGATTTTCTTAATAGCTAAAACAATCTTGAATTTAAGAAAATAATTTAGGAAACTTCTTAATTTTCAGCTAAGAAGTGACTGGATTTAGAGAACAAATATGGACTTAAGATTTTTAAAAATGTAATATGCTACTGGAATATGGCCCCAGGTCTTTGAAGTTACCAGTTTTCCTCACAACACCTTTGCTGAAAGCCCAACAACGTGCATTTGATTTTGTGCAAATGAAAATTGATAAAACTGATGTAAATGAACAAAGGGCTTTGCCTACAAACGTTTTTTTTGGTCAAGTGCTCCAAAAACCTTTCATGTGAAGACAAAGCCAAGAGCTACATCATCCCATAACTTAGCTATAAGTAGTTGTGGTATTGGATCTGCCAGTAGTGGTGTGGTGAAGACAACTTACTTTGTTTTCTGTGAATCACTGGCTGTTTGCTGTACTTGCTGCAGGGCATGTTGTACACTCTCATGATTTAATACTGTAAAGCAGAAATATCAACTGTCAGAATTCAACCTGTCACCTGGGCAACCATAGTCACACATATGTTCAAAGGCACATGTAAAAATGGCAAAACCGAGAAAGCAACCCTTAGATCTATGCTGATTGCTTTAAGATTCACAGAATCATTTCAATCAAAGTTGCAAACAATGTAGATAATGATCTGCATGAGGAAAAGAGTTAATACATAAAGGATAATTTTTAGACTCTTTACTGTTATCAATCATGTAGTCAGTGCCTATGGTGATAGTTACCAATTGTGTGAGATCATCTTAAGTAGATTGATGAACATCGAAGCAAGATATTTTCTGTTTGCTTGTTTTTTTAGGGTTTTTTAAGTCGCACTGACACAATTCCAGATTTTCTTTGTGGAGGAAGACTACAGGCATGATATTCTTATTAAATAAATTAATCCTGTAAAGACTTACTCTTAGGAAATAACCATTTCATGATATAAATGACCTGTATTTCCATAATATACTGGTACCTGATGAAGGTCTTAATCTGTAAATCTAATCTATCCCTTCCAAGGATATGATAACCCACACCACTTGGTTTGCAAGTGAGTTAAGTATTTGTACATAGCAAATCGAAACTAAGCTGTATACTATACACACTAAATACATTATCATCTTACTCATCTTAGAAAATATCAGAATGAACACTCACATGAAATATTTCTGCAAATCTGTCTCATATGGTCCAGATGTGACAATATTTGATCAATGGTGGGCGTGTCCTTTTTCATAGCTGATCCTGGCCTGAAAATGTTGGGAGAAAACCAAATCAAAACCTAACACTAAAATAGTATCTACAATGTATGTGACTTTGTTGCTGTCAACAGATGTGATTATATAAGAATAATAGATAAAACAACTAAATAGCAATCCATTTCTTCCAAATCTATTGTCCCAAGACAGAATTATGTTTCAAATTACTTTCTATTTCAGTTTTCCTACAAAGTACAGTTTTATGTAGTCTTCCTATAAAGTAAAGTGCATAGATTATCTAATGAAGACTTGCTTCATGGTCACCTAACCCTTAGCCTGCTGAAAAAAATGTTGTCTGCCTGGGTTTTAAAATTCATCGGATTTGCCCAAAATTTGGGGAAACAATTGGTAAAGTGTCAAACAGCTTGGATCCAGATACTGCACCGAGTTACTTGGCCGCTTATCTGGCTAATTGCATGTTCCATCATGGTCACACTTAGCAGGCTAAGAGCTTAAATATTTAGATGTTTTCGCCAAATATCCTAAGGTATAACAATGTATGATGTAATCAGGTATCCTATATGGAATCTGATGAAAATTTAATATTCAGAATTATACAACACTTCACAAACCTACTCATGTGTTTGTTGCAAAGGCTTTCAATGCAATTACAACTTCCTAGTACAGTAGGGGTATATACACTGACTGTGTAACCTATGTAACTTTACACACATGAAGAGAAACAGAAACCAGCATAGTATTTGATTCAAGTACATGTAACATTATACAAGACTCTAATTCCAACCTGTCATTTAAATCAAAGAAACTGATTGGTTGCTCAGTTATTCAGTAAAAATTACCCCCCCAAAAAAGTGTTTTAATAGGAGCAGTTTAACAGTGTTGAACCTTTTTCTGTTAACAGTTTATGGTAAAATGTTTAAAGTATATAAGAAACTTAATCTGCTGAACATGCTTGATATAAGCTAGATTTTTTAATTAAAAGAATAAAGTTTCAATTCTAATAATCAAATTTCTGTAAAAAGTTTCCTGTAGGAAAAGTGCATTTTTTTTCAATATAAATGAACAATGATGTTTCTGCTGTTTCAACCCACCCCTGCCATTTTTGTAAGACTGGATTAAACAATGGGTTGACTAACCTTTGTCTCTTTTTACTTGGTGTACTGCCATTCACTTTGTTGAACTGGGAATATATGAGCTCAGCCAGTTTATCTTCAAATTCCTGAGCCCAGTAGTTGAGTATGGACACTGAGAAAAAGTCATTCTTTTTACACTCTCTACATAAAATAGGCCTTAACAGCTCGGAGGATGGACTGCAAAGTAAAACATGTGTGCTGGTAAGTTTTCATTTAGACATTTTATTAGAATTATACAGGCAAAGAATATAATAAAATAATACTTTATATCAAGAAAAATCCCCTGGTTTAGTATTAAAAGTTTTTTTTTATACAAGTTATAATTTTTCATACTTCCTACAACTTGTAAGTGGATACTTTACAGTCATTTTTTGACGTGTCAAAGTTTTCTCAAAGTTTTAACAGACATTTTACAACCTGAAGATTGGGGCAAATATGTAAATAGGGACAAGATATGTAAAGCACCTTTGAGCGCATGTTCAGAAATGTAGTCCTTTAGTCTTCTTATTCTTGATTAACTTGCATCTTTTATGACAACTTTTTTTCTTCAATTTTCTTTCTTTTTTCGCCAAAACAATATGTTTAAAGGTTATATCAAGTTCATGTTGAATTAGTCGGACACTGAATGACGAGATCTCTCATAATCAGCTTAGACTAATAGCGATATCAACTAGGCAAGCTGACACTATTGGTAAAAAAGCTTTTTTTTTTTTATGGTAATGTCCAATAAATGTTTTCATTTAAGTGGCTTCAATGTGTGAACTGAAATTTTCAAGATGAAGTCACAAAAATTTGTATTTAAACTTGCACAATCTGTGTCTCAAACACTTAGTGATCATGACTGAACAAGATTCTATACGACAACACTATTCTCCGTCCAAGCAATCCAGAAAAGGAACCATATGCAACCAAAGGAGGGTATCAGAATCAGGTATTTGCTTTTCATTTACACACCAACACAATGTCATATAACAATGGGAAAACAGCTTGATAGTATGTTTATATTAAGTGCAGTAAACCTCAAGATACATTTTGTTTCACTAACACAGCCAAAATGATGCACTGATAGAAACAGAATAGTTAATGTGATGTCATTAACATTTTATATGAGTATCATTTTATAAACAGACAACTTACATAAACAAGAGGACCATGTTAGTCCTGTAATCGCTCCCATGTAAATCTCTATATATACAAAATAATAGACCCCTAGGGTCTGTGTAAAATGAGGCAACAATGGAACATCTGTATGATGAAACATGCAAATATCTAAGCTCTAGCATGTATGGTTTTAGAGAAAATATTTATTTAGTTTTCACTATTTTTTAAGTCTGTGAAATTAAGGCACCCCACTATGACCAGGTCAAACTTGACCCAGGGGTCTGTATTTGATAAATAACTTGGTAAATGACTTATATATGATGTTATACACAAACTATCTAAGCTCTAGTCTCCATGGTTTCAGGGGATATGTTTGAGTTTGTATATATAGAGAATATCTGATGAGTTTTCAATTTATATAAAATTTTATTAGACAAGTTCAGGAATCTTTATAAGCGAGCCTCTGGTGAGCTTAATAAAGGTTCTAGGACGAGTCTAATAAAATTTTATGTATTGTGAAAACGAATCTGATATTCTTTTTATCACATGACAATACAACAAAAGGTTAATAAGATTTTTCTTACTGATTTTGTGACACTATTGGTGCTTATATGTAACGTGTTGTTTGTATAAGAAAATATGTGATGATTATACTACACTCGAAATAAGCAACTTCATGTGATAAAAGTCTATGTAAAATAAGATGCTATTTGCAGGGCCAAATCAGGCCCCAGTTACACCATTTTAACAAACTCAGTGAAGGAAATGTTTACTGTGTTACAAATAAAAAAATTAAGCTTTTGCATATACAGTTTTTTTTAAATGTTCACTATATAAATTTATGTAAAATAAGAAGCCCCTGGGGCATATACATATTTGACCCTATGGTCACCATTTGAAAAAACTTCGTAAAGGACTACTAGCGCATGATAGAGGCAAAATATCTAAGCTCTGACACAAGCTCTTTTGGAGAAGAAGAGTATTTCAGTTGTCACTATAGCTTTTAACTGACGCTAATAATTTTGAGAGGGTCACCCAAGGAAAACATAAGCCAAGCTATTTCAAATCTGGCCTGTCGCCTCTAGTTTTGTAGATCTTTTTCTTTCATATTTTTTTCTTTTTTTTTTTCCCCTTTCTGTTGCCATGGCAACAAGAGTTCTGTGTGTAAACGATTTCTTTGGTAGAGGTCAACCCAAGGATAATTTCTGTGAAATTGTGAATTCTGTGAATTGAACCAGTTTTTTAAGACAAGAGGATCATGATGGTCCTGTAATCACTCACCTGAAATTTGCACATACAAATTAAAGAACTCTATACAGGGTCATCATTTGAAACATAGTTTGAAGGAATTTGATTAAGAATCTCCTTAGGAGAATTTCTGTGAAATTATTTAGAAATCCAGCTTGCAGTTACTGTGGAGATGGTCTTCAAAGTTTTCCATATATAGTGAATATAAGCCCCGCCCCCTCCCCTGCTGCCATTTTGTTTTGGCTAATCAACAAGACTTGAAAAAATTAAATAAAGAGTCACAGAAGGATCATCTCTGTGAAATTATTTTGAAATTGGCTGAGCTGTTTCTGAGAAGACGGTTTTCAGAGTATTTTCCTTGCCGTTGCCATGGCAAATAGAGTTCTGCATGGAACTAAATTTTTTTTAAGGAGTCTGGAAAAGGACCAACTAAGAAACATTCATGGGATGTTTTGTTAAAATTGGCCAGGCAGTTACTGTGAAGAAAATCTTAAAAAAATTCCATAAAGTATTACCGGGTATAGTGAAAATAAGCCTGCCCAGTGGCAGCCATTTTTTTTTTGTGAACAAGAATTATTTGAAGGATTTCAATAAAGGGTCACAAAAGGATTATTTGTGTGAAATTATTTTGAAATTGGCTGAGAAGTTTCTGAGAAGATTTTCAAAGTTTTTCTTTTTGTTGCTATGGCAACCAGACTTCTACATGGAACTAATTTTTATGAAAGAATCTGGAAGAGGACTAACTAAGGAACATTCTTGTGAAGTTTTGTTAAAATTGGCTTAGCAGTTTCTGAGAAGAAGATTTTTAAAGTTTTCCATATAGTATTATAGTGAAAATAATTCCCGCCTCCTGGCTGCCATGTTTTTTTGTGAACAAGAAAGATTTGAAGGAATTCAATGAAGGGTCACAGAAGGATCATGTCTATGAAATTATTTTGAAATTTGCTGAGCCCTTTCTGAGAAGAAGATTTTCAAAGTTTTTCCTTTCATTGCTATGGCAACCAGACTTCTGCATGGAACTTAATTTTTATGAAAGAATCTGGAAGAGGACCAACTTGGATTTAATTATTGGAAGTTTTGTTAAAATTGGCCAAATAGTTTCAGAGGAGAAGATGTTTGAAGAAATTGTTGACGTCGGACGGACAACGGATGACGACAGATGACAAACAGTCCCCTAATCACAATAGCTCACCATTGAGCACTTCATGCTCAGTTGAGCTAAAAAGCATGGTTTGTCAGAGTCAGGATAAAGTGACCGGCCAGGGTTCAGCCCCCGGTGTATCAGTGCTATACACTGGGCAAGTTAAAGAACCATAATTCTCTACAGAGGAGTTCTGTGTATCCGCTTCCCTCTCTCTCGGATGTCCATTAGCCCTAGCTGGCAGAAAGTGTCGTAAATCAAACAAATTTGTCTTCAAACTTCCCATTAGGGCCAGTACATTATCATGTGGAGGGTTGTCTTCTGACAGGTGTGCCAAGACTGGCAAGCAGTGTAGACCAAGATAGTGTTTTATATTTTATCAGTCACCCTAGATATAACATTCAATACAAACTACTTGATTCACTATGATGCAATATGGAAAACATGAATTTGGTCTGAACTGTAAATATGTTTACAACAAAACAAAAATAAATCTCTACCCATATTTTTTTTAACCATGTTACATTGTAAACACAGGTATTCTATTTTTAGGCCTCATGATTTCAGGTGTATTATGGATCAGGAAGTTTGTTTACAGTAAACAGTCCATTATTGGGGACAAAATTCACCTACTCGCAGTCATTTTAAATAATTACAATTCAAAAGGAGGCATTTATTAGCTGGAAATCATGGCAACAGGTGGTAATTTTGAACGATCTGTGGACAAAGGATGTGATGATGTCTATGATTACACCTGCACTAAATGTGACAGGACAAGTGAGGCCACCCACTATTGTCCAAGCTGTGATATTTATTACTGTAAACTATGTCTCCAGTATTTGTGCCAGCACGTTGTCCTAGGTAGGAATGAGATAGGACGATGGGGGAAAACAACTGATTCCACACAAGAAGAGGAGTGCACAAGACATCCAGGAAACAAAATACAACTTTATTGTAAACAACATGACTCTGTGTGTTGTTCTGTTTGTGTGCCCATATATCACTGGTAAGATCTTCATGTCTAATAGGGAGTAAAGTCAAATTCATACAGTTTAAAAACTATCTGTATCACAGTAAATACATTTCTGTCCATCTACAGAATACTTAAGGGTCCCCCACCATTTTACAGTATAGAAATTTCATATTAAACATAGAAAATTTCCTATAACAACTTATGACAATTACTGGTTTAAATCTATACTCCTTAAAGTGTCCTGCTTTCTATTTGATGTAACTGGGTTGCTTGATTGCTTTATTTGTCAAAATTCTTAGTGCTCCTAATTTTATTGTGTAATTACACCTTGAATCAAAATGAACTGATGCATGTGCAAATCTGTAGTTTATGATTGAGATTTTTCTACTTTTTGGTTTTTTCTTCAATAATTTCAAACACAAATAGTCTTTTAAAGAGACATTTTATAATGACGAGAAGAGTCTGCAAAATCCTCCATACTAAAACTGTTATTACTGCACATCATGATTTTTAATGTCGTAAACTTGAGTACAACACAAAACCAAGACAAAGTACTTATTGTACCCCACTGAAGTGTGGTGAACTGTATGGAATGGGATTTTTTTTGTACGTGGAGGGGCACATGACTTTTTCGATGCAAGATTATTTTACCTACAGACAATAAAGTATAACAGATGAAATATTTGTAGCATGTTTTTATTGTATGATTTTATTTATTTTTAAATCTTTTAATTCATTCCCTCATGTGGTACACAATTTCATACATTCAAGGTCTATTTTGACTAGTAAAATATTTGAAACCAGTCTACAGATTATTTTTTTGGCTACGAGTTTATATTTAACAAATAAAACATGGCCTTGAGGGCAATATGCAAGTTTACGGACTGGTTGGTCAGACCTCGGAAGGTATA
>JAULCC010390980.1:0-11423 GCA_032358795.1 Nuttallia obscurata | reverse complement strand
GACGCCGAGTAACTCGGCGTCTAATCAGGATCCAAGCTGTTTGACACTCGGCCAATTGTTTCTTCAAATATCGGGCGATTCTGACGAATTTTAGAATCTTGGCAAGCGACAGTTGAAGCAGACGACAGTTTATCAGCAGGCTAAGGGTTAACCAGTTTTCGTGTACAAATCGGGATGTCCGCATGAAAATGACATTTATTAAATTGATTTAAACATATTTTATTGGCAATAGTCCACCATCACTGACCATTTTAACTATTTTTGCTATTTACATCTTCTAATTAGGCCCATGTCTTCCATAAAACTAATATATTATATTCCATTTTAATACTTTTCTCTATAAAGAGCATATATAAAGCGTATAGCTGAATTCAGGTCACGTCACAGGTAGGCGGCCTGTTGACCGTTTCATTTGTCTCTAAGTTATTCCATACACGTTTATGTTTTGGACTGTTGTGTTGAATAAACGTATACAATTTAATGTAAATAAATACATGTATTACATAATTTGGCTTCTGAGAGTGACATAAAGCAGTGACATAAATATCATATGTAACTAGTTACATAAATATAACTTGAAACCGGTTGATAAAACGTGCTCAAAGTGCATTTTTGTGCAACTTTCTTAAAATTTCTCTCTGTGTGATAAATAGAATCTTATATTCGTGTTTATTCCATATCATTTTTATGAAACTCGTTGACTTAAATCATATGACACTTGCCAAGGCTCGTGCCATATGTTTTAGTCAACTCGTTTCATAAAAATGATATAGAATAAACACTCATGTAAGATCCTCTATATATAAAGTGAAAACTCATTAGATATCCTCTAAATACAGTATGTTTCAAAATATGTGATATTCATTCAAACCATTGTCACATTTTAATTTGGATAGTAATAAAGAAAGTACCATATTAATGGGGATTGCTTAATGCTTACAAATGACGATTACAATTACACAGTCAATCACTTTTTGCAAAATAAGCATCAATTTACATTATGAATTCAAATTGACGTCCATTATGACGTTGCAGTAATTCCTTGCTTTTCATGAAATTTGCAAAGTGTCGCCGGTGAACTTTCGTGATCTTTAAATCTTTTCTCAACTCGGTTAACCTGCAGTCAGGTTACTCTTTGAACTCCAGGATAAAGTTTTCTCATAAGTTTGGTTACACCTATTACGGATTTGGGATATAATAAAATTTTATTATGTCCTGTCACTTTTCCATGGATATTGCCATCGTAAGAATAATTACTGTTCATGACGTTATGTATCATGTCTTGACGTCAACGCACTTTCATATTTTTTACGTTACATAAAACTTCATTCCATCTCATTTAGAGAACTATATAACACGGAGCTTGAAATGGTAACATATATTATGAAACACCCTATATTATATACAGAGAAGTCCTAACCGTTTACCTTATCTCGAAAAACTTAGGAAGACTTAAGGAATTTAGAGAAAGGTGTAGACCCAGTAAGTCTGAAATGAGTGCAATGCAGAAAGATACAACGTCTACGTAACGTGCATTAAAATATTACAATACTAATATGACAGCTAATCAACGAAAGAAATGTTTTGTCATGCTTCTTGCCATCATAATAAAACATTGAACTTTGTTTAGGTTTAGCTTTTGGTAATGGTCATTGCATAAATATTCAGCTCTAAGCTTTGTTTTCTTTTTGTCACGATCTTTGCCTAAATATCAAATATTGTTTGTGTTTTATCTTTGTCATGCTATTCGCCAAAATATCAAGCATTGTACCTTGAATATTATTTTTCATCATGCTCTCTGTCTTAATATCAAACCTTGATTGTTTTTTAAGTTTTACTTTTTTGTCATGCTTTTTGCCTAAATATCAAATCTTAAGCTTTTTATAATTTTCTTTTAAACGAAACAAAATGATTTATGGATTATTTTTTTTTTATATGACTAGTACATAGGGGAATAAATGACGTTGAGGTTTGGAGAAAAAATGTTTGATAAATTAATATATAAATCCAGATGGATTTTAACACTGTGTGTGGTATAGGAAATTTAGATTAACACTCAGATTTACCTACTTGTAATATCAGGAAGGTATTTACAACTTGTTTAAGTGCGAGTCCTTGACAATCTGACTACATCAAAGTAAATGCGTGCCTTTTTGCCAGTGTATGTGTTTGCATTAGAGCGGGATCTTGCCTTTGTTTGTATTTGTCTTTCAGAGAGCAAGTGTTTCTGTCTTTTTGTTATTTGTGCTCGCGTAACTTGCAACGAGTGGTATGTGAGCGTGTTTTTGTGCCATGTGCGTTCGTAAGTGTAAGCGTTCTTGTTGGCTTAGCCTTTTTAAGACATTTGGTTTTAGCGTAAGTGTTTGTGCGTGTCCACGTGTTTGAATCTGTAAGTGCTGTTGACTCAATTATACCATCTTTATAAAGATTCTTCCACCTGTAATGAGCTGGACGTCGCGATATGACTGAAATGATGTTATAGCGACGTTAAATTCAAAACAAACAAACAAACAAACAAACAAACAAAAACTTTATAAGGACACATTTTCCAAATGTGTATCGACCTTTATGTACATATTATCCTATAGAATACTAAAATGATTTCACATTAGATAAAAGAGCAATAGAGTTGCATGAGTTAGTTCCTATCTAGGTCTTTTAAACCTATAACATCTAAGTTTAGAATACATATACTCACTGAATCAGGGAAACTGACAAATAGTTTAAACTGTTTCTCTGTTTGTGGCAATAGTTATGTATTTCTGGTTAAATAAAAAGAATGTGCAAAAACAATTATATCGCATTAGCAGGAACTCTAAATGTATTTTTTTTAAAGTAAAAATCCCTGGCTTTGGGTGCAAGCAGAAAATATGAGTGATAATACATATGTGTGACACCAGCTGTTTCTACAATCAAATGTTATAATGATTCGTAAGAATAATATTCACAACAACAGAACGTTTCTAGAAATAAAACAAAAACTTTTTAAAATGAGTTATAGCAGTAGAATGTGTAATTTTTTAATTTCTCCAGTTTTGTAGCCTTTTTCAAATTCTCAAAAGAAACCGATGAAAAAATGATCAACATACCACTAAGGAAAAGGGGCCGGCATACACATTCTCCTAATATTTATGTCAAGATATCGGGTGGACATTTTTTTCTCTCCAGTTTTGGTATGATAAAGAGACACACATTAAAATATCTCTGGTTTACTTTTTACATGACTTCAAAGTTTAAACTCTAAAGCATTAAAGCTCACAAAACTGCCACTGTGTGAAGCTTTATGGAGCCTCAAGAACATAAATCAAAAGAAGCCAACACTCTTATGGCTACTTGATATTTTACATTTTCAACGTTAGGATACATTGTAACATAATCTAATACGGAGCGGGTTTTATTTCGCGTCACGCCACACCAGAGCCCCTGGTAACGAAATGTAAGCAAAAACGCTAAATTTTCAGGATTTAAAGAAATGGCTTCAACGTCAAACCCGCAAGTTCATACATTCGTATCTAAGAAATACATGTATTACTAATTTTATGAAATTTAAACATGATTATATGATATATGCAGTACGGCTTTCAATTTGGTGAAAGAAGCAGAATATTACCATAAAACAAAGTAAATATTGCTGTAGCCTTTATATTTAGAGTAAGTACCTCTTCAAACAAAGATTTAAGTCATTACATAAAAACATAGCTTTTATTTTGTCTATGTGTCATTCTGTTACGATTATGCATGTAAGGTAGTCGTCAAACAAGGTGCAGAGGTTAATTATTTATAGTATGTTACGTCATAAAACATTATAGCCTACATGTTCCTATTCTCCATGAACCCGACACACAAAAGAATGTCTGTTAATTTTTTTATGAGTCGACATTTAAAGGCACCAAAGTTACCCTGATTTTCTGCTGATAAAGATTTCCAACCAACAAAGATATACGGTTTCAACGTCAGTGGTATTATGCATTAGTTAGAATGTTTATAAGTGCATTTATTTCTCTTTCATTTTCAGTAAATCATTTCACTGATTGAATATTTTTTACAGCTGCAATGAATCCGTTTTCCTGCCGATGCCAAACTAAGAAATATCATTTTCTACAATAATCGTTTTTACAAATATCTTATTGATATAATCCGAAAATGTTTGTGTCAGTGAAAAACGTAAGTTTTATAAAATTGTTAACTCATTAGCTGTTCAGGAAGTTTAAATTCGTTTATCTGGTAGAAGATTTCGACGAAAAAAAATGTTTTTGACATCAGCACACTTGACTACTTCAACGTCTATTGCAGCCTGCTTATTGCATGACTCAAACGCCATTTAACCGCTGGTTAAACACAACTAGTTGTTTGTTAGTTTAACTATGCTAAGAAAGAAGAACATTAACTGTGATTGGAATAAGAAGTATTTGACAATGTGAATTGCAAGTTCAAAGACAAAACAAAGAAAGTAGATAATCAGCCCTAAAAGCCGAAAGATCATTTTGCATCTTTTCCAGTAATCAGGGAGATGGACAAGCACCATTATAAACAAAACATGATTCAAATAACAGATCCATGGATAACGATGTGCGAAATTAAAACCAGCAGCACAGCATCAGAATAATGCCAGTAGCAAAATTGATGACATGTAAAACAAATATTGACAATAAATGGTGAAATAATTAAATAAAATTCGGAACTGCAATCAAATAAATAAATAATTTCTCAGTTCACGATTGATAGTCATACAATGCCCGTTAAAGTAATTTGTTCCGGGGAAGAAATGTTTCGGAGACAAATGCTGACGACAGGTCGCTAACAATGCATTATATCTGTGTCAGTTACAAAGATTGCAGACGATATCGCTGTTGTTGAGGCGGAAACACGACATCGACAATTCCTTTTCATATATCAAGTTGAAATCTTAATAATTCATTAACGCCTCTCCTACAGGGCCTTTATCGGCTAGAAGTACAGAGCTAATCAGATATTTATTTCTATTTTACTACTGAATAACATATGAAGGTGCTAAAACAATCGTACTCTACATTTTTTTACCAGAATGAATACAAATTGAAGTGTATGTATTGGAGATAGGAGCTGTAAAAGAACTTAACCCTTAGCCGGCTGAAAAAAGAGTCGTCTCCTTAAACTGTCGTCTGCCTGGATTTTAGATTCGTACAATATTTGGAGAAACAATTGGTCGAGTGTCAAACAGCTTGGATCGGCCTCTGACCTGGATCCAAGCTGTTTGCATATTCTATCACGGTCGCGTTGTACAGGATAAGGATTTAAACAGAGCAATTTATAGAAACTAATGTCTTAATACAACATTAAGCTCTCAAAAGAGACTGTCATCCATTGTTTCCCTTTATGTGTTGCTTATTATTTCAATACATATTACAACTTTAGTTTCTCTTTTTTTTTAGAAAAAGCCCCAATCAAAACAAGATGTGAGTTACTTGATTTTCAAGTTCTTTTTATCTGTTACACGCAATCCCGAAATGGTGTTCGTTTTCAATTTTATTGATTAGGTAGGAAAACTGACTTCTCAAATTCTGTAAAATAACTATCAGCTTATCACTGAAATTCAATTACATTTTTTTTCGTGAACTAGTCTGCCTTCTTTTTTTTAAAAGATGACGTTGACTTTAACTACCATTCTTGAGAATATTCATAAGGCTTAAATTGAAGAATATTAGTATCAATCACGGTTACTCTACAGAATCATATATATATAACTCTGAAATTTAGTTTATTTAGATAATCACCTTAGAGTACATCTTTTTAAGAGTTTTGAAAGAAAACACTAGTTTGTTTTAAACTTCTTTTCCGAACCTTGGAAAAGATTCAATAATGGTTTGTGAATCAAAGGCTTTCTTTAAATACCCGAACATTGAAGACGATTATCCGATAGAAAAACCAAGATCAAAATTAAAGATAAATTAATGGCAAAAACTACATTGCTGTAGAAAACTATCATGGCAAAGAATGACACACTTGTGTGTTTGTCATACAATCTTCTTCCACTGCACGGATGGGATTTTTTTCTGGCCTTTTAATCTCACTCATCTAAGGCGGTTTACATTATTAGGAAAGTTTCGAACTTCAGCAAGTGTTATTTCAACAGGTTACAAATCTTAATTAATTTTCTCTTCTTC
Source organism: Nuttallia obscurata (assembly GCA_032358795.1). NCBI lineage: Eukaryota > Metazoa > Mollusca > Bivalvia > Cardiida > Psammobiidae > Nuttallia > Nuttallia obscurata. Next base: position 5,280 of record JAULCC010390980.1, on the reverse strand, counting down.
TATTTATTTACCTTCAAGATGTTCATCGTTGACTAATATAAACTGTATTTCATACATGCCCTATTTCAATTTACCTATTTATTCTGCTAATTTTCAAAAATAACTCACAACAAGACTGTGCGATTGTTAACAACCGATAAGAAAATAAAAAGGAACAGCGGCTTCTATTTGCTTTGTCGTATATATTCATCTTTTATCCAGTAATGTTTCTGTATGGTACAGGCACACGAGTAATTAGATATAAATAATGCAATGGTTCATTCATTTCATAATTAAAGAAAATCTACGATCACGGCAACATCTTGATCAGTTCATAGACACATAGTGGGCGCTAAGTCATCGTAACATGATGTGACATGTGAGTATTATGTTGGATATTGTATCAACTCCACTTTTTCACACAATCCATCACTCTGCTTGATTAGGCGGGCTCAGAGTAGTTGTTTATACGATACACTTACAATAATGGATCCTAGTTAGCGCATTTATACATTTCATCCACCCAAATCTGCGTAATCCTCAAAGGTTAGCATCATCATTATGCCTTCACCGAAAAAAATAAATGTGGCTTATGTGTTTTTGATGTGTTGTATCTTATCTTGCCGCACACATTGGTCACGAAATACTCGCATGTGATATTCGGCTCATTCTATGATAAGTGTAAGTAATTTCCAGCTCATTCTGTGATAAGTGATTAAATTGGTGTAGTTATTTAGAAAAATAGTTTGTGCCACGTGTGAATAGCTACCAAAGGTTGTTAAGATAGTGATAGAAGTTATCATTGGCAAGCTGAGCTTTAAGACGTTTGGAAGTATTTTCACGTGTCACTGCTGAGTATCAAATTGTCCACGAAGGAAAATCGTCTAGTGTCCATTTTCAAACTTTAAACACAGCTTCTTAAAAGTAAAGCAAATGTTTTTCTAGACATAAGGCATACTTAAAGGTAAAACATGAATAGAGCGTAAAGGAATTCTTAAAATGAAATTTTAAAAGTTTAATTTTTTTAAAATTATCATTTAAAATATGTCAGAAAGTTCCATCCTAAATACAACGGTTTTATTTAAAAATTCTTCCATTTAAGATATAATTGAAAATTGAAATCGTGATAAAAAGTGACAGAATCTATATTACTTTAGTTTTGTTCAACTTTAAATACAAAGTGTTTTTTTAGGTTTCATTTTATCAAATTGCCATTGAACTCAAAGCTTCATGCACAAACACAAGAAGAAGCGTTCGAACTGTCTATCGACGAATATAAAATGTACGATTTTATTTTTTTATAAACGAAAGAAATCTTGGAATGAAAGGTAACACATCTAATACATGATTTACCCTCGCATTTCTATGGTGTCTCTCAACAACAGCTATTTTGGCAACAAATCTTTTATTCTTTCAAGATATGCAATCGTTGCAGATGACCGAAGTGTCATTTGCAAGACAAGCCCAACAGGTCTTCTATTATTCTTTTAACAATAGACAAACAGTCAAGCCATCGCGAGTATCAGCGATCCAAAATTAACCTATTATTTCTTTGAACCGTTTATTATATTTAAATCATAATCCCGGGGAAATCTCGGGGAATTAACAAATACCAGCGTACTTAAGGATTCAGCCCGTCGTATCGTCAAACGCGTTATTCGTGATTTAAGAATTGCTCATGATTTACCACGCAGGCCGCAAAATGACCGTTAGACAAATCTTGCCTCAAACTAAAGTAATACAAATTAACATTGCATGGGCATCGCCTTGTCATTGTTAGATTTTTAGATATTCTGGTACAACTTGAGGTCAAGTTTTCTTACTTACATGGTAATGTAGAGACAAACCTGCAATAATTGGTCTCCATGGGTGCTCGTTTGCATATGTTTAAACCAATCACCCACATATTCATTCTTCATCCCTGTACTTGCGTGTTTGTTCAATGAATGAAAGGAAATAGAACTGCATTTATCTCACAGCTCTGTCGTGCAACGGCTAGTTTCTTTGTACGGTCGTAAAAGAAACGTTCCTGCTATGTTTAACATTCGAAGAGATGGGGGTGTTTTTTATTGCCAGTAAAATCCGTATTCAGTGTTTATCGGTAACTGGTCTATTGGGATGTCCGTTTGCATCTGTATCGACCATTGCTTGCACACTTTACAAGCAGTTAATTCATATTTTGTTAAGTCCTTGAAAATAGATCAAACGAAAATGAAAATACGTAGTACATTCGATACAACTAAGGTATCAATTAAACAATCGTTATTTTCTGATGGTTGTTTCTGTGTTTAAAAATGCAGTTGGACATTTGCTGAAACTCATCTTGGTTCTCTGATGTTGGTTCTTCTGAACTGAAGTGCAATTTCATTACTGGTCTTTCTCATATTTGAACATTATAAGTAGTGGCTCCAAAAAAGTGTTATTTTAAGCCCAATGTTATACATAAACTAAATTGCCTCAAAACTGGAAATAAACAGCCATTGATTTATATAAACGTTTAGACTCTGAATTAAACCGTTTAAGAACATGTTGATGATAATATGCACTAGTTTTAAATAGAAAGACCATATATGAAAAATTTCTAAGGTTAAATGTAAACAGATTTATCTGAACGTATCTTATCGGGCACTTGAACGGATATAACGGATGGTAAAGATTGAAAATTAACTGTAACATTTGAGTACATTAAAACTGCATAGTCACAGATGTGACAGTCTGTAATGACTATATCGGGAAAACCCTACGTGCAATTTCCGACATTTATGGTCTTTGCTAATTTGGGCAACCATAAAATAACAATAAAATGTGCGTGTAAAAACAACGTGACGACGGGCAGAAAACATTTGATGATATGATTAAAGATTTCGGTTAAACTATGCATTATAAAATTAATCAATTGAAGGCTGACACTACGAAATTTAAACTATTGGTCATTTATGTATTAATAGAGCTGTTTAAATGCCTAAATAAGCTTAATTAGATATGTTCCATTTTGAAACTTGTTTCTTCCATATTGTTTATATATGGCTCACTATGACATTGCAGCTTTAAGGGCTTAGCTAGCAATGAATATGAAGATGTTAGATATTGTAAATTGTATTAACTGTACTTCCCAAACCCTATTATTTTCCAGATGCTCTACTTGGTACTACTTAGTTCCAGTATCATCACAAGTCACGTATCTTGTATACAATCAAGGTCAACAAAAGCTGATTAATCCTTTCAGCCGATTAACTAAATATCACGATACTTTCTCATTAAGTGACATACCCTAAGTAATCTGAACCATATCATCATGGATATCTTAATTATACAACAATTGACTTACGCCAAGCAGTTGCGTTTATGATAATATCCGATGGTTAATGCTGTAATGGAAGGGTCAACGCGTTGGGCCTATGATTTAATGGTCTTCGGTTTGACTGTCAAAAACCACGGGGCGTTGTTAACTGTTAAATGCAAATGTATATTTTTCGAGTTGCTAAGAACGTTTTCTAAACAGGAATCGCCAAACATTTATACAGGCTCATGCAATTTACGTATCGATCGATGCAGGAAAAAAAAACGTAACAGTTTCTTAATTTGAAAACTTCCAATCAGCCTTAAATAAGACTGAAAATATTTATTCAAAACCGATTTTTAAACAGCATTCCTGAGTACTATATGACAAATAACTGAACTCGGCGAACTTACCCAATTATATTTTTCAAGACAAATGGATACGACAGATAAATGGTATAAAAAGGATTTATATTCTCATAAATCATAGTAATAATCCAATATTGCTCAAATGAATTTCTATAACTTGATTATATGTAAGTTAAGATGAAAAAAAAATTGGTGTGATATCAAAGCGTTCAACCTGATGATTATCTGTTCACTACAATCCTTCCTGTGAGATGAAAGCGTTAATTCAATAAAATCTGAAATTACGTGGGAGAGTCTCGGGGAGCAATTTACCGATACGCACAGAAGGAATCCTCGTGCTATCGGATTTTCTCTTTTGTTACATCATTTTTAGATTCTGTTTCAACATTTGCGCATCATTCATTCATGTCTCTGGTGATACTATTGAATGGGATACATTACGGTTAAGCGATTCCTTTGAGATTCGCAACAGTTTCACGGCAAAAGAAAACAGAACGCTGAGTTTGGTTTGCAGAAACCCTTGCCGAGTCGTGCTGTTGCTTTAATTAACAGCAACGAAAGCAACAATTGACTGTGATGCAATTAGGTCAAAGTATGTTTTCACTGATCTGTAGACAACAAAAATGCTTTGACGTCATCAAACTGGCAAGGAGTCAAATTGGAAACGAAATGTTGAAAAAAGTAACAGTGTTCATGTAACAATATTACAAGTGACGGCCGGATAATTAATAACACAAAGATTAATAAATTGATTGAATTTATTGGTAAACCATAGTTAAAACCTACATTAACAGTCTTCTAATACATGTATGTTACAATTTGTGTTTCGACTCGATATAACTATCTTATTCTGTGTCGAACTGACAACGTACTCAAAAATTAAAGTGCCTTACTTAAGTTGTATTTCGCTTAAACTGACCTTATACACTTAATTGTGAAAAAGATGTACCATGCTTTTTTGTACAAATATTCATACCGTTAAACATATAAAACCACAGGTCGTAGATTTTTTACTTATTTAATTATTTCCATACCATACAATATATTTAAACCAAGTTTTTTTGTATGGGTGATGAGTAGACGTATTTTTTTTACGTATTTTTGTTAAGATAAAAACGGAAACCTTATAATTGAAATGGACCACTTCTTGAGCCTTGCATACGACAATTACACAGTCTCATCGTTAGTTAAGGGAACATTCATTTAAGAAAATCTATATCACATTTCGGAGAAAACAAAACGGTCAATCAGTAATATGTGACTCGTACAATTTGCTTTTGAATGGCGTCGTTGTTACCTAGGTGGATCTCAGCAGCATAGTTGTTAGAGTAAGTCGTTGAATTGAAATCCTTTGGTCCTTCATCGCTGTAAGCTGGAAGATTAGAATTCCAGGTAGGATAAAACTGATATCCCATGGCTAGCTGAAGGTCGAAGTTTCCTCTTGTAAAGCAGGAAAAAAACCCGGAATGTAACAATAAATGTGTCAGTCATACTAACACATTTGATAAACAACCAAAGAAAACATATCGATGCTATAGTCACATTGATGAGATGAGTTATAAGTTTTGATGGTTTTACTATAAGTCAAATTGTTAACCATAACTGTTCACCTTCTTCTTTAACTTTAAAAACCGATTGCCGCTGATCATAAAT
>JAULCC010390869.1:0-10023 GCA_032358795.1 Nuttallia obscurata | reverse complement strand
ATGCCTTTGAATGCAAAACAATTGTCCGATTAATAACTAGAGAACGCCCGGACCCATGGGCCTCAAACATACTAAAGATTTTGCGGAAACTGATTAATGAGGGCTTTTAATTAATGGTCAATATCACTATTTTTGATGACCAAAATGTCCCTGATTGATAACAAGAAACTGCTGTTCCTCATATACTTAATGTTCCTGAAAAAGTCGTGTAGCGGCCTACAATTATATTATACTATTATACTCATGTTTGGGGTGTAAATCACACAAAGTTAATGTCATGTAAAGAATTATTTTCTTGGGAGACCCAAAGGCACAACACTTACAAAAGTAAGCTTGATCGTTTCCTCACATAAAAATATAAAACGATGTATGGTCCTAGCCTAAAATCCAAAGTGCAACCCTGTAACGATAAACGGCGAAGCCAACGACTCTAACCACTGGGTCTTGGAGGCCATGCTCAAGATGATGTAAAGATAAATCGCTCCCCCTTCCACAAAGGATTAATATATCCGCTCCATACTACGCTGTTTATTACATGTGGCGTGTGGCATTACATTGATATGGTAACCTATTTTCCAACATTGCATCTGAACGGTGTCTTTTACCTGCGTAGTTAATGTTAAGGGCTGATTGATATGGTTAGGAGCAGTGTTTGTGTGTAACTGACAAGCGTTATATGTGACCCTTCATTGGAAGAGGGATCATATACAACACAGTCATATAAATGTGTCATCCATTCAGAAACTATTCTCATTTATCTTTTTTGGTATTAACCAAATATTAAATTCGTTTTTTGATTAAGACATCTATGAACTTCTCCACTAACAAAATAATAATCAGTGTGCCCATTAGTTCTTCTATATCCATCAATAAAAATCAAATACAATAAAACTTTTATCTGTTAACCGTTTAAACATTACCGTACATACATGTATAAAAATTAGTTTATACCACGTTCTATGCACGTGTTTACACTAGCATCACCTATGTCAACGTTTTTTCTCTTATTCTGTATTTTATTTTCTATGTTTAAATATGACTTTAAATATCAATAGACCTTTATTTACCGAAAGTTAATGAGTACAATTATATCGAATACCATTTCTTTTTATCTAGGAAAAGGATCAGAAGACCATCTGTGATTCAAACTTGAATATAGACATAGTTGTAGACGATGATTTTGTTGCACCTCCAATCATTTATAAGATCAACGTTTCGCCGCCAATGTACTTTACACTGTTCTTTGCGCTTCAGGTAAAACTTTTTCTTTGTTAATAATAATATGTGACAGTGCTATGATACAGATTTGCGAATATACTTATAAGTAGTTTTTTGATGAGTAGACTCTATAATGTTCTTAGGCTTGTCCATGGGTATTGCTTTTTTAAAAACAGTTTACTTCTTATAAAAAGCTATTTCAATTCAAATTGAATATTATTTTAAATGTCCAACTGAAGTCATGATTCAGAAAAGAAAATATTTAAATAAGGTATGGAGGACTATATCAGCCACACCTAATAGTCAAACTTATTCATTTTAAATCGATTGTGTACAAGCTCCTTTGTTATTAATCATAGTCACACACACCTCCCTTTCGGGGAGTTGACCCGCATCCTACGCCACACAAGAATGATACTTTTTCATCGATACCATTTCAATTTAAAAGTACTTCATTTTCTTCCGTTGGTTTTAAAAGGTCCCTTTTCAATTTTGACATCATTATATGTACACGAACTAATGTTCGTTCTTAATATAAACAAAACTTGCGGTGACTTTCTCGACAACGATAGTCTATATATTGTATAAGAAGATAATATATATAAAAAAGCCAAACATTTGGAAATACAAACACTTTTTTTGAAAGCATTTTATTTAGCAGAAGATCTATGGTTCTACTTATGGATATTTGAAAGTTATCCCATTATGAAAAGCTGAAAGAATTCGCCATTTAACTTAAAATGTGTGCAGCGAATAAAATATCATATACACATTACCTTATGATGCATAAACCTGATTAAGTTATCTTATATCTGATAGAGGTATAGAGTGTTATATTATTTGATAAGCTGTTAAATAGTATATATTGCAGTCAAAATTCCGATGGACATGCAATCCGTTATAACGTATGTAACACATTAAACAAATTGCATTTTTCCCGTCAATAGCAATTTCTGGTGTCAATCGCCGGATCCATCATCGTTCCATTACTTGTAGCCGAAGCCGCATGTGCACTGGAAGATGGCGTCCTCATGCGGAAACTGGTTAGCTCTACCATGATGATGAGTGGTATCACAACACTGTTCCAAAACATGTTCGGTATCCGACTTCCGATGTTTCAAGGTCCATCCAGCTCGTATGTAATTCCACTAATTGCATTGAATAAGCTAGACAGAACAAGATGTGATTTAGAACACTTTTGTAAGTACGAGTTTAGATTTATGTCTGTTATCACACACACACACACACACACACACACACACACACACACATATATATATATAAATATACTGTGATGATGTCGATTTCTTTATTGGAGAAGATTCTATGTACCCTGGGAATAATTGTGATATGGCCAGAAAGTCTAAGGATGAAAGCATCCATAATACGTTTGGGCTATCTCTCATTGATTTATGCTACACATTTGACATCCATATGTTTATATATGGTAGAATGTTTATAGCATAATTGGAGAATTCACATACTTTGCTAATTATGGTGCTATTAAAGTCGACTACATGATTGCATCTTGCAAACTTGTATCTTTGATCATGTAACTTATTTTGGAGTTATATATGAAAAGGTTGATGGAATGAACAATTTAAAGCTGACTGTTTGATACTCGTAATGTTTGCTAACATGTTTAACTGTTTTGAAACATTAATATCAAGAACTGATAAGTCATGAATAGGAATGATAGAAAAGTTTACCGAAATTATTAAGGATGCAGCAATGACTGTTAGACATCGCCCATGTACACATGTTAAACATTTAAAACAGCCCTCATTGCGGAATCACGAGTGTTCACGTTTAAGTACTATCGATTAAAACTTTTTTCCAAAATTCAAACAATCTTCCAGATTTAGAAAGGTACAAATATGCACGAAAAAAATAGAGTTTAAACAAGCATGTTCACACTATGAAATAAATTATCTAAGACTATTTTAACAAATTATTGACCACTTACGAAGCTTTGTAAATAGATTCAAGTCCACTCTAGATATCATAATTTGTAATGGGAGTTCAATGAATTTGACAGCCATAATGTCATATTGTGGATTCGCCGTGGTTTATTCAGAGGGGTGTTGAGAGTAATCTGCCTCAGAGGAAATCAAGCAATTATGTATCCCGGTTTAAATCTAATTCGTGTTAATGTGCAAATCATTCAAAACGTTGAAGTCAAACATGTCTGTCTTGTCTTTTTACGCCACGCGCCGGATTGCCAAAATACAATGAGAATGTTCGTAAAGCCAGTATCTTCTCGAATATGATTCATATGTATGTACAATGCCATTGAAACACTTCTAAAGTCTAAAATTTCTTTGCGGAATTAATTATTTTATCGTTCAGTATATGTAGTCTATAAGTGTGGTTTAATTTTCAGATTTTGAAACATATGGAAACTCCAGCCAAAATATAAGCGAGTCCACGTTACAGGAGCAACTGATAGATCTCAGGTTACGCGAGGTAGATTTTGTTTGTTTTATTGTATGTTTTTTTGCGAGAGGTAAAATTATTAACTTTTTCAACATGTAGTTAATGGGATTATAAAGTTAAAATCAACAAGGCTATATTATTAAATATTGATAGATATATATTCATACTTTAATGATCATTACACTGTGTAATTTACATAAAATATATCCTGTGGCAAACAGTTCATCTTTTGGTGAGGCATGGCGTTCTCTGGTATCTTATTTGTGTCTACAGTGTTAACCAGTATTTCCCTGTATCGTTACATGCAGATTTATAACTATGTTCCTACAACTAATTGAACGTTTGGAAATAATTTTGCAGTTAAAACCTTGCGGAGAATGGGTGTTGAAAATAGTTATTAACATACAATTTTTAAAATATCTTCCCTTCTTCTTCATCTGACACAATTACCGTTTCCGTCTTCTGTTTCATATGTTGTTATTTCCATCTTTTTCTATAAGTTTTGTTAAATATACTTGTATTTTGTTCATTTATCACTCTGTTATTATTCCTTATCATATTAGAATTATTGTTTTCGTGTTCGTTTGTTTCTCTTCAATATCTTTCTCACCTCATACAGTAGAAAGATACAGTCAGAATTGTCCATTTAAATATATAGTAGGAGAGATTTATACACCAAACAAACTATCTTTTTCATGCTCTGGATCCCGGGGTATGCAATGTTGAGACACCTTTGAATATCGTAAATAATCGAACAATAGAAACACATTAAAAAGCACAATGCATAATATTATAAAGAAAAAATATGACATGATAAATCACTGGCTTTTATCAGTAGTAATGTATAGTTCCGTGAATAAAATATCTGAGACAAGTCTATCGAATGACATTATGCATAAGTATTAACATTAATGTTGAAGTTCTCGTATTGAACTAAATGTTCATGTTCTTTCTTTATATCAGTGCTCTTTTATTTTTAAAGTGTTTTCGCGTTTTTAAAGAGTGTCAAAAGAAAGCAAACCCGAAGAATGTATAATTAGACATAAATTTATGTGGAAATATAGTACCATTTTCTGTTATTAAAGGGAAAAATAATGCTGAATAACGGCCGTGGTCGATGTTATTCTTCAGCGACTTAGAATGTATTCGTCCGTGTTTTATTTCCGTAATTTTCCGATGGTTGTCCGATATCGTCCGTGTCTATCCAAGCATTTTCGTACAGTCTTTTCGCATGCGCCGATATTCGGAATGTATTCCGAACGCTCTCGTAAAATCCCGCCTAATTCAAATAGCTGTCGTTGTTGAATATAAGTTTTCAAGATAAACGAGATTAAAACTCGTAAAAATGATTTTATGGCCATATTCTGATCTTTACAAGGACGCGATATCATTTTTGTCTTACTCATAGCGTTTGAATACTTTTAGGGGGAATCTTGAAAAACAACTATATATTATATATCTATTTCAATTTTTAGGGGAATCGCATTTTAACATTTTTATTAAAACTCGAATTTTCTCAAAGCCGGAGGCTTGTAAAATAATTTCTTTGCCTGTTCTCTTGGTACAGTATAACCATTACTTGGTGTTAAGTGAAGGTGAAAAGAACGTTTCCCTTCAGGTAAGAACCCCTAATCTTATAAATGCCGTGCGGATATATCGACTTCTGTCTCTTGACCATATCAACCTGTCTATCGCGAATGTACATATATATATATAGGTTTATCACATTATCGGTGACATGCAAGACATATACGGCATGTATCATTCAAGAAGTCATTTTACGACATACACGAAACAACCTGCATGTTTATTTACACGTTAGAATAAAATATTGACTCTTACAGATGATGGGACCACTGATGTGTGTTGGTCTATTGCACTTCTTAGTTGGGGCAACGGGACTCGTCGGAGTTTTAATGAGGTTCATTGGACCAATAACTATCGTGCCTACAATTTTGTTAGTCGGAATGTACATTGTAAAGCCGGCAATGTCCTACACGGAGGCCCACTGGGGTATTTCTTTCATGTGAGTATGAGCGTTGTCCGGCTGTAATTTAACTGCTTTTCCGATCAGCGATAATTGTGTTCTTCTTCCCATTCGTCCTTAAACTAACACTTTCAACTGAAATCACAACATGTGACACTGGACATATATTTTGGAGAATGTTGTACAGTTGCAAAATGAGAGAATTAAAACATTCGCATACAGATCAATAGATAGTGAGACAAGAAGTAGAATAAAAATGCCATCTTTAATAACGTAAAAGAAACGTCGCCTTTCATATCTGACAAGGAATTGATTTGAACTTTACCACAAACGAGAGAAATATTGACAGTGAGGAAATGTGTGTTGAGCGAGAACATAGGCTTGGTCCTCTAAAGTCAGAGACAAGAAGAGACGGCTCAGATCTAAAACGTCCTTTAATTGTTAAATTTTAGAGACTATATAGACACAGACCGAGAAAAGAAATAAAGAAAAGAGTATTTTATTGAAAAATCAAGATTTGAAGAGAATATTATCCTAGAGAAATATCGGATGCAAAAAAAAAAAAAAAAACAGTTGAAGATGCAAAACAGGCAAGGTATGAGAGAAAAATAGTGCAAATAAGATAACCAGCAAAACTTCATACAAGTATTGACGGCAAATTAGTTGATGATAAATTTCCGAACTGCTTTAAAGTTTTGATCAGAAAAGATGCTTTGAACAAAGTAAGGGATCGGTTATACTCCAACGAGAAAGTACCAAATCAGAAGATTAGCCTTATCGCAGAAGACAGGATGCAGACAGACAGTCAGTCAAATGATTTTTCGACTGTCAAAACGAAATAGATGATCCTCGTGAAGTGATCCACGAGCTATACATGCTGATGATAAAGAAGAAAAAGAACTCTTACCAAACAAAACTACGTATCTAAAGCAGGTCCAAACATCTGTATCCATTACTTGGAACCATAAACAATCCAGAAACATAAACTTTAAAACTAGTAAATATTCAGTTCCAGCTACACAGAAACGTCGGTGTTAAGATATTGAATGGGAAAAAAAGATTTCAACAAAAACGATAATTATAAAAGCGAAGGGTGCAGTGTATTTGATATGGTTTTATGCAGAACAGAGATGTTTGGTTGTATTGAAAATTTCAAAGTGCACTTGGAAAATATTTTATCTGACAATGTAGTTATCAAAAAATGGAATGAAAATATTGATGATTATACTGATAATGTCTATGATTATAACGATAGTTGTATGTCTGAGAGAAAAACATATGTGTACACATGGCACATCGATGAAAAGGAATGTTTTTTAGTATTCTCTGAGGAAATAGGTAACCATTTACAAGATAAGTAGACTTAAATGAATACATAATATATTTCTGAAGAATTTGATAATAATCTGAAAGATTTATATTCATGAGTGGAAAATGTGTGACCAAATTTTCAAACAAAACATCAAAAACATCTCAGTCTGTAAATCCTGAGAAAGAGAAACAACCATGGTGTGCCAATGAATGTAAAACATGTCATTCTTAGTTTTTATCAACATTTGAATAGATATAGAAATGAGAGGTCTGGCGGAAAAAGGGAGAATATGGTAAGAGCTAGAAGTGATAATAAAACAATGATCATAAGTAAAAATAGCAATCTCAAACACAAATGTATGAAACTTAAGGTTTTAAGATTCAAAATAATACTGGAAAATGTTAAAAGATATGAGTGTACGGAAAGCAAGTGTATGCAATATAGGTACATATACATTTGCAAAGTATTTTATATCAATACACGACCTGGAACCTGTATACGAAACCAGATGAAGATGTTTTACCTTTTAATGAAAGATATATAAAAGGAGAATTTCAGTGTATGTTTGCTGGACTGAATGTAAGTATTCAAATCTCGGAGATTTGAAATGCTTATAATTTTATTACTGGGAAATCTTCAGGACTAGATACGATGCTTAATTGTGCTTTTTTGCATGGTACAAAAATCATTTATTTCACATTGTCTTATTACATTATTTGATAAACATTGTACCGTTGGCTATTTCCCAGACAGCTGGTTTGACAGTTGTCTTGTTTCTATCAAAAAGAATATAATAATGTGAGGACGGTGGTCTAATGGTAGGACGCATGCCTCAGGACTGAAGGGTATTAAGTTCAAAATGTTTTCACACGTTTTAAATGGTACATTAAATCAAAGGGCTGAAATATACAAGGTTAACGTAAAAGTGCAGGCAGGATTTAGTGACAATATGGGTACTGCTGATAATGTTTTTATACTCCATGGTGTAACCAATCGTTTGTTGAACAGAAATAAATTATTTGCAGTTTGTTGAATTTACAAAAGCATGACATCTTGATGTAAGATAATAAACTGGTATAAACTCATTAAACGAGGTTGGTGAGGGAAAATATTAGATATTGGTACGTCTATGTAGAGCTAAATACATGTAAAACATCCAGTTGAGTGAAAGCTTCATGTGTAGCCTTTGTGTTAGACAAGGTGAACGTATTTCACTATTTCCTTTTTCAATGTATCTGAATGATATCGAAGATTTTGCATTATGAAAGGTTTTTAAGGCATTATTCCTGGTATGCTTAAGTTGTTTTTATTGTTGTATGCAGACGATATAGCTTTGATGTCTGAAAGTAAGCAAGGTTTTCAAAATGGTTTAAATCTCCTTGAAGAGTACTGTGGTAAATAGAAACTTCAGGTAAATGGTATTAAAACAAACGTACTAATTTTATAAAAAAGGGTAAGAATGAGAATTAACATTCGCTTCGTTTACAAAGGGGAATAAATAGAAATAATAAACATATTGAAATACTTATGAGTATCATATAAAGTTGAAGGATCTTTTAATACCACAGGTTAATACTGTATGGTCAATATAGCTATTTGATTACATTTCCGAATTTGTCAGTATTAATTCATTAAATGAAACATATGACAAGCTTCGCTAAATAAACAAAGACCTGCACAAGTGGAATATGACAAGTATATGGAATCGAATTCTGACTACATTCCATCAGTATTAATGTAAATGTATACACTATTTCACCTTGTTAGCGATTGACAAACTCATTAACTTAATTAAAGACGTTTTTTGATACTTTTTTACAGTCAATGCCTGCTAACGAAAGCTACAGAAAACTTTGATCGGTTCAAATAGCTTGTATGATCTTCTTTACATATTTATATGTCTTCAATATATCTCTATAACAAGAGAAAAGTCGCAATTAAGCAATTCATTTTAAATCCTACATACCTTTTTCTTCAGGACATGGGGAGTAAGTGTGATATTATCATTATATCTTGGACATCGGCCATTGCCTATTCCGGTTTGGACACGAAACAAAGGTTTCCACATCATCCGGTATCCTCTCCACCAGGTGTTTGCAGTAGGTAGTGATTATTTATCTCAGTCTGGTATTCTTCTAATGCCTTAGCTTGTTAATATTACCTTATTAATATTCATAATATGTTTACCACTAGTAAATGTAGATGACCAATAAATATGCTTACACCAGGATTGAACCTCAGCTTAACCTCAGACGATAGAAGTGACAATAATACAGGTAAAATAACTTCCCCTTCTTTTAAACCAATGACACAATCAAAGAAATCGTAGGATGTTTTGTTTCCTTTTACAGTATTTGACTTTCGAATACATACCATGAACAACATCAGGAATTTACAAAGTCTATTCAATTTAAACAACAGACCTATTCGAAGAACGCTATCGAAAGCTTTTTTCTAAATCATTAGAAACGCACTATAATTTACTTTAATTTTTTCGTTTTAATTATTCATTTTTTTGTGCAACCGCATTCAGTACAAGCATAGAGTCGAATGAAGACTTCCCTTTCTAACAAAAAAGTACATCGCAAATAATATAGTTTATCCTCGACTCAGTCGTTAATCATTTTATTCAAAACAAAAATGGCCGATGAAAAAAAAGGTCATAAATTTCCTGATGACCCAGAATACTATGAACTTAAAGCTGTCATCATCCTTCAGCATACTGCATCGCAGTTTAGGCCTGGTCATTCAAGGTGTACTTCTGTTAATACACTTGCTTTGTTTTGTTGAATGATAAATGTTAACCTTAATCCTACCAACTGTCAATCTAGATTTTATTCGCAATGTTGATTGGATGGGCGGTGTGCGGCATCATGACGTACGCAAATTACTTTACCGATGACAAAAACGACATTCAGTTCGGACGCACGTGCAGACATACTCGCTGAATCAGAGTGGTTCTACGTTCCTCATCCAGGTATATGTATAGAGAAATTTATTTATCACATGACCCGCCTTGTATTCTATTCAATATACCCATGTCATATTCTGTTATATTACACGTGTTACA
>JAULCC010390757.1:0-11424 GCA_032358795.1 Nuttallia obscurata | reverse complement strand
TAGCAACAATGCAAACTGAGTGGGTGGGGTAAACCGTTTTGCTGAAAATGAGTGACAGATTTTATGAACACGGAAAACTCAAGCACCTCGGATAGTTCGAGCTTCAAGCCAAAATATACAGAGCTCTAACTATTGAAGTTCGACTGTATTTTAAAAAAAAATACATTTTCAAAAAAGAATAATAACAAGGAAATAAACCTCCCCTCCTCTTTCTTTCTTTCTTAAACCATTCTGACAGTTGCATTTACTGTTTTCAGCATATTTTAAAAAAAAATACATTTTCAAAAAGAATAACAACAAGAAAATAAACCTCCATCCTCTTTCCTTCTTTCATAAACCATTCTGACAGTTGCATTTAAGAAAATGCCATATATGCAAGCAAAAAAAGTGCACAAGTTGCATTTACAAATGGCTTTTTTTTCTTCCTTCACAGCCCCAGCAAGTAAAGAGCACCAGTTGCATTTACAAATGGCTTCCTTCTTCTCTCACAGTGCAAGCAAGAAAAGAGCACCAGTTGCATTTACAAATGGCTTCTTTCTTCCCTCACAATGCAAGCAAGTAAAGAGCACCAGTTGCATTTACAAATGGCTTCCTTCTTCTCTCACAATGCAAGCAAGAAAAGAACACCAGTTGCATTTACAAATGGCTTCTTTCTTCTCTCACAATGCAAGCAAGTAAAGAACACCAGTTGCATTTACAAATGGCTTCTTTCTTTCCCTCACAATGCAAGCAAGTAAAGAGCAACAGTTGCATTAACAAATGGCTTCTCTCTTTCCCTCAGAAAGCAAGCAAGTAAAGAGCACCATTTGCATTTACAAATGGCTTCTTTCATTCCTCTCAATGCAAGCAAGAAAAGAGCACCAGTTGCATTTACAAATGGCTTCTCTCTTTCCCTCACAATGCAAGCAAGTAAAGAGCACCATTTGCATTTACAAATGGCTTCTTTCATCCCTTACAATGCAAGCAAGTAAAGTTCACCTGTTGCATTTACAAATGGCTTCTTTCTTCCCTCACAATGCAAGCAAGAAAAGAGCACCAGTTGCATTTACAAATGGCTTCTTTCTTCCCTTACAAAACAAGCAAGTAAAGAGCACCAGTTGCATTTACAAATGGCTTCTTTCTTTCCCTCACGATGCAAGCAAGAAAAAGGCACCATTTGCATTTACAAATGGCTTCTTTCTTCCCTTACAATGCAAGCAAAAGAAGTGCACCAGTTGCATTTACAAGTTGCTTCTTTCTTCCCTCACAATGGAAGCAAGAAAAGTACACCAGATGCATTTGAAAATGGCTTCTTTCTTCCCTAACAGCACATGCAAGTAAAGAGCAACAACTGCATTTACAAATGGCTTCTTTCTTTCCTTACAGTGAAAGCAAGCAAAGAGCACCAGTTGCAATTACAAATGGCTTCTTTCTTCCCTTGCAATACAAGCAAGAAAAGTTCACCCGTTGCAATTACAAATGGCTTCTTTCTTACTAAGAAAAAAGCTGTAGTCCAGGTGTACAGTCAATTTTACAACACTAAAGTGGTATAATCTTATATTTTATTGGTTGAACTCTCATGATTCAGGCTATGTGATATTATCTTTCTCATATATCTGCTAGATAATTTATTTTTGCTTTATTCAGAATTTAACGTCGCTTTAACAGTATATCAGTCATATTGCGACGTCCAGCTAATTACAGGTGGAGGAAGACCCAGGGGATTCCTGTGCACTTTTTCAGGCACAGAGTGCACCTACCGCAAGCCAGCTGGAAGGCTTCCTCACATGAAAAATCCGAAGTGCACAGACCGGGATTCGAACCCACAGTGGTGAGGGGCTGAGAGATTGCAAGTCAACAACTATAACCTCTCGGCCACAGAGGCCCCAGATAATTTGATGGCTTATTTTGACAAGTGCTCATTGGAGAATGACAAATAATTATGCAGACGTATTGACTGAAAGGGTTCATCACGTGAAAAATCAGAAAAGCCCATACCGGGATTTAAACCCACAGCGGTGAAAGATTGCAAGTCAACGACTATAACCTCTAGGCCATGGAGGCCCCCGATTCTGTTTTTTCAAAACAAGATAGACCAGGACTGATTTTCAAATCAGAAATTAATTGATTTTGCGATAGATTTCCTTTATGGCTCGTCATGGCAATTATAGAGTAATACAAATCTGCAGTAAATCCAGCTTATGAAAACTGAGAAACAGCCAGTAAGTACACAAACATTCCTATAACAAACAAATAAGCATGACGCTAGCCTGTATGTGGGAAGATATTTAATATCTGCATCAAATTTAATTCTCTTGACCAAATGATGTAATGCATGTTGGCAACACCTTAAAATTTTCAAAATAGCACAGGAAATACAGTACATGAATGCAATGATAGGCTTTAATTAGATTAGGCTTTAATTAGATAAACCCAATTTTATGCAAGAGCTTAGTATGCTTGGTTTTCATAAAAATGTATGCCCTATTATGACATACATAAGGGTTCAATGCTTAAGGTTTAAACCAATTCCATGCTTAAACAAAGGGTTTTAATCAATTTAATGTTAAAACCAGTTAAATAGACAAAGTATGGGGACCAGAACATTCAGTGTACTTAGAGATTAAACCAACCTATCATACTTAAACAAGTTATTCCTAGGGTTTAAACTAGTGTCATGCTTCAACTAGTACAATGCCTAGATGTATAGCCGACTTTTGTCTCATTTGACATGTCAAACATGTAAAAACAATTTTGCTCATTTTAAATACATGTATTTCCATAATTATTTCCTTTACTTGCTTTTTATATCACAAATCAAAGATATTGTACTCTGTGAAGTTTTCTTAATACTGTCTCAGTTGTTATTGAAAATGTCAGTATAAAAAAATACTAATGTCTGTGTAGTTATCAGATATGGGTTTCCTGCTTTGATAATGTTTTCAAATCAAACATTAAACTATCAATGATAACAAGTCAATACTGCAAGTAACATTAAGCTGTTGCTTTCATCAATAAATTTACAGAAATCAATTATTCAGGATTTTCAAATGAAACTTACAAAAAATTATACAAGATTTGTTGGGAAATATCAATCCTTAGACAATTATATCACGATGGATTATAATCTCTTCTATCATTAGACATTGCATGTTTCCATCCTTTGAACATCAGGAACAAAATAACAAATAGTTCAGGTTTAGCTAGTGTAATTAAGGAGTCTGTTACTTTTGTCAGTATGACATAGAAGCATGTCACCATTTGACATGAGACACAAGGAACCTGTCTCCTTTAGACAGTGTTGCACATGAGCCTGTCTTCTTTGGTAGTAAAAAAGCAGGTACCTGTCTCATTTTGACAGTGAGGCACCAGGAACCTGTCTCCTTTTGAAAGTGTCGCACATGATCCTGTCTCCTATTGACAGTGAGGCACCAGGAATCTGTCTGTTTTTGACAGTGTGACACACAGAGCCTTTCTTTGTTTGCCAGTGTGATTGTGCAGCTTGTCTTACTTAGCTAGTATGCCGCAGGATTAAGTCTTTTGCCTGAATGACATAAAAGCATAACTCCTTTTGCCAAAGTGATACATAAATCTGTTTTCTTTTCATAATGTGACAAAAGTAGCTGTCTTGTTTGTCAGTATAACACAGTTGTTCGTTTCCTTTTGCAAGTGTACCTTATGAGCTTATTCCTCATTGACCAAATGACTAAGCATTTTGATTCCCTCTGCCATGAGTTTATCTCCCCTTGTCAGTTTGACACAGATGTGTGTCCCTTTTTTGCCAGTATGACATAGGAGCTTATCCCTGTTTGGCAAGTTTGGCACAGCATTTATTATCCCTATGCTTTATCTCCCTTTGCCACTTGTCCCTCTAAAGCCAGTTTGACACAAATGTATGTCTGTGTCACAGTATATTGTCTCTCTTTGCCTGTGTGGCACAACAGCTTGTTTCTCTTTGCCTGTGTGACACAACAGCTTGTCTCTGTTAACCTGTGTGACACAACAGCTTGTTTCCCTTTGACTATGTAACACAACAGGTTGTTTCCCTTTGTCTGTGTGACACAACATCATGTCTC
Organism: Nuttallia obscurata; assembly: GCA_032358795.1. Classification (NCBI taxonomy): domain Eukaryota; kingdom Metazoa; phylum Mollusca; class Bivalvia; order Cardiida; family Psammobiidae; genus Nuttallia; species Nuttallia obscurata. The sequence goes on along the minus strand of JAULCC010390757.1, from coordinate 7,369 downwards.
TCTTTGCCTGTGTGACAGGACAGCTTGTCTCTCTTTGCCTGTGTGAAACAACAGCTTGTCTCTCTTTGCCTGTGTGACACAACAGTTTGTTTCGCTTTGCCTGTGTGACACAACATGGTGTCTCTCTTTGCCTTTATGACACAACAGCTTGTTTCCCTTTGCCTGTGTAACACAACATCGTGTCTCTCTTTGCCTGTGTGACGCAACAGTTTGTTTCCCTTTGCCTTTGTGAAACAACAGTATGTCATTTTTTGCCTGTGTGTCACAATAGTGTGTCTCTCTTTGCCTGTGTGACAAAACAGCACATCTCTTTGACAGTGTGACACAACAGCTTGTTTCCCTTTACCTATTTGACAAAACAGCTTGTCCCTGTTAACCTGTGTGACACAACAGATTGTCTCTCTTTGCCTGTGTGACACAACAATTTGTTTCCCTTTGCCTGTGTGACACAACAGCTTGTCTCCTTTTGCCTGTGTAACAAAACAGCTTGTTTTCCATTGCATGTGTGACATAACAGCTTGTCTCTCTTTGCCTTCGTGACACAACAGCGTGTCTTTCTCTGCCAGTGTTACACGAGAGCTTGTTTCCCTTTGTTTGTGTGACACAACAGGTTGCTTCTATTTGCCTGTGTGACACAACATCATGTCTCGCTTTGCCAGTGTTACATAACTACTGGATTTCCTTTGCCTGTGTGACACAACAGCATGTTGCATGTGTGACACAGAAACTTTTTTCCCTTTGCCTGTGTGACACAACAGTGTGTCTCTCTTTGCATGTGTGACACAACAGCTTGTTTTCCTTTGCTTGTGTGACATTACACTTGTTTCCCTTTGCCTGTTTAACACAACAGCTTGTTTTCCCTTTGCCTGTGTGACATAACAGCTTGTTTACCTTTACTTGTGTGACACAACGGTAGGTCACTCTTTGCCTGTGTGTCACAACAGAGTGTCTATCTTTGCCTGTGTGACACAACAGTTTGTTTGTTTTTGCCTGTGTGACACAACACCTTGTTTCCCTTTGCCTGTGTGACATAACAGTGTGTCTCTCTTTGCCAGTGTGACACAACAGTTTGTTTCCCTATTCCTGTGTGACACAACAGCTTATGTTTGTTTACCTGTTTTACACAACAGCTTGTTTCCCTTTGCCTGTTTTACACAACAGCTTGTTTTCCTTTGCTTGTGTGACATAACAGTTTGTTTCCCTTTGCCTTTGTGACACAACAGCTTGTTTCCCTTTGCTGTTGTGGCATAACAGCTTGTCTCTTTTTGCCTGTGCGACATAACAGCTTGTCTCCCTTTGCCTGTGTGACGTAACAGTTTGTTTCCCTTTACCTGTGTGTCACAACAGATTGTCTCTCTTTGCCTGTGTGACACAACAGTTTGTTTTTCATTGCCTGTGTGACACAACAGCTTGTTTCCCTTTGCCTGTGTGAGATAACAGTGTGTTTCTCTTTGCCATTGTGACACAACAGTTTGTTTCCCTTTTCCTGTGTGACACAACAGCTTATGTCCGTTTACCTGTTTTACACAACAGCTTGTTTCCCTTAACTATCTATATGATCAATAATGGTCAATTACTATGTATATGATCTATTACTCTGTATATAATCAATCTTACTTGTGCATGATGAAAAATGAATAATTTAATATTCCTGAGCTTAAATTTTACATGCCCATGTTGATACAATGTGCCTGCAAATTATAAAACAGGAAATAAGGCTGGCATCAACAAGCCAGAATGTTTTCTCTTGTCATTATATATCTTTCTTATCATTCAGAGAGAAAACTCTTAGGCACACCATCCATCTGTTGCCTACAGTTCTTGGACAGTGGCACACCATCCAAATGTTGGCGGAAGGACAGACAGATGGACGGACGACAGACAAAGGCCAGTCATAATAGCCCACCATGAGCCTCTGGCTCAGGTGAGCTAAAAAGTAAGGACTATGACGAGCTCACTGCAAGCAGGCTAGACAATAAAAAAGATTTCATTGTATACCATATGAAAGATTTCACTTTATAACATACAAGGACACTGGCTCTGCCCCTGGCGGCCATTTTTTTTAACTAATCAAAATTTTTTGGACAGTCTTGTTGCTGCTAGTTTTGGAGAAGATCTTTAAAGTTTTTCCTTTCTGTTGCCATGGCAACCAGAGTTCTGCATGAAATTCAATTTTTTGAACAACTTTGAAAGAGGACCATCCATTGAACATTTTGGTAAAGTTTAATTAAAATTGGCCATGCCGTTTAGGAGATGTTGTTTGAAGCAAATATTGTCAGATGGACAACAGATTTAGGCAGGTCACAATAGCTCACCATGAGCCCTTGGCTCAGGTAAGCTTAAATTAAGGGCTATTGTAATATTGAAATTTCTTCATGGGAGCAGATTAAAACATCCCTAGAAAATCGATTATTCATATTTATCTCAAGTAGACTAGTTTTCAGAAGGACTAAAAGAAAATTTATGGTGACTGGGGAAATAAATTTCACCTCAATTAAGATGATTATATTGAACACAATATTAAATCCCCTGATTATTCATCCAGCCATAATTGCAATGCAGCTATAAAACTTCCCAGTAAAAGCTGTTATCAAACCACTTTAGTGACAAAAATATACAAATTCCATGCCATTTTCATTATTTTACCTGTTTCCAATTATTAAAGATTGCTATCTCTTGCCAGTAACAGCAAAATTGATTCGGCCCCACTACCCCAAATGCACCATGGGAAAATAAGCATTAAGTACTGCTATTATACTCAGAGCTATAAATGCAATGACAGTCCTGGAAACTTCAGGCTAAACAAAAATTTCATCATTGTAAGTAGAAGATGCAGAATTAAAGTGGAGGCTCTATTCTGATACAACTTAATATTCTCATTATTTCAATCCTTTGAATGTAATTCAGGGCCAACAAAAATTGTTTGCAACTGGAGAATTATATGACATGAAAATTAACTACTGAAATGAAATTGATCAATCCATAAGGAAAGCAGGGAGATACCCATTTGACCTACTAGCAATAGTTCTTTAAAGGTTTAGACAAACTTTTAAAACATTTCACTGAAAGTCTTTAGTAAAATAAATGAGTAAAGCTTAAGACAAAAGAAATAGGCTTTTCTGATACCAACATATAATGACCTTGACACTTTTTGAAGAAGGCAAAAAAGGCTTTATGAATCTCCATTAACAGTTAATGAATGATAGAAAACATAAGAAAACTTCAAATATGACCTTTAACTTTAGTGTAAAAGAGTTTTTACAGTGAGTAACCAAAATTTTAAGGATTTCCTACTTGAACATAATAACATTCTAAAAAGTAGGTTAAAGTTGACCTTCATAAGTGGCCTTGACCTTTAGTGCATAAGGGCATGAAGTCAATTAAGGAACATCTTTACACTATCACAAATTAAAAGGAATTCCTATATATTCAAACATAATATCATGGTAAAATTGAAAGTCTATGTTTTTTTAAAAACTTGACATTCATGAGTGACCTTGAACTTTAGTGCATAAGGTTCTGCAGTTGATTAAGGACCATCTTTACAATGACATAAACTTAACGGAATTCCTTCTATTCAAAAATGGTAATATTAAAAAGTGTAGGTTTTCAAAAGTTGTGGCCTTGACCTTAAGTTTAAACATGAGCTGCGTTGACAAATCACCTATCTTGATGTCTCTAATAGATACTTCAGATAAACTTTTTGAAATATATACTTTACAGTTGTGTCACTGAAAGCATCTTTGAGTAAAAGGATCAACAGAGAGAAAAAGCATTCAGAAATGCAACTCAGAAAGGTCATTACAATTTCCCTATTTGAAACTTAAGGACATGATAGTGTTCTGAGATGTTAAATATATATGTAGGGCATCTGCCAATGATACACTGACAAGAGGCCCAACTATCTGTAGGGCATCTGCAAGTGATACACTGAAAGACACCCACTATCTGTAGGGCATCTGCCATTGATACACTGACAAGAGACAACACTATCCGAAGAGCATCTGCCAATGATACACTGAAAAGAGGTGTCACTATCTGTAAGGCATCTGCCAATGATACAGTGAAAAGAATCGCAACTATTAGTAGGGCATCTGCCAATGATACAAGGACAAGATACACCACTCTCTGTAGGGCATCTGTCAATGATACAATGGAAAGAGACGCCACTATCTGCAGGGCATCTGCCAATGATACACTGAAAAGAGATGCCACTCTCTGTAGGGCATATGCTAATGATACACTGACAAGAGATGCCACTATCTGTAGGGCATCTGCCAATTATACACTGACAAGAGAAGCCACTAGCTGATGGGCATCTACCAATGATACACATACAAGAGGAGTCACTTTATGTAGGGCATCTGCAAATGATACACTGACATGAGGCGTCACTATCTGTAGGGCATCTGCAAATGATAAACTGAAAAGAGATGCCACTATATATAGGACTTCTGTCAATGATACACTGACACCAGAGGCCAAAATCTGTAGGGCATCTACCAATTATACACATACAAGAGACAACACTATCCGTAGAACATCTGCCAATGATACACTGAAAACAGGTGCCGCTATCTGTAGGGCCTCTGCCAATGATAAACTGAAAAGAGATGCCATTATATGTAGGGCTTCTGTCAATGATACACTGACAAGAGACACTGTTGAGCATCTGGCAATGATACACTGAAAAGAGATGTCACTATCTGTCAGGCATCTGCCAATGATTCACTGACATGAGGCGTCACTATCTGTAGGGCCTCTGCCCATGATAAACTGAGAAGAAATGCCACTATATATAGGGCATCTACCAATGATTCACTGACAAAAGAAGCCACTTAAAGTAGGGCTTATGCCAACGATAAACTGAAAAGAGACGTCACAATATTTAGGGCATCTGCCAATGATACACATACAAGAGGCGCCAGTATCTGTAGGGCCTCTGCCAATGATACACTGAAAAGAGATGCCACACTATTTAGGGCATCTGCCAATGATACACATACAAGAGGCGCCACTATCTGTAGGGCATCTGCCAATGATACACTGACAAGAGAAGCCACTATCTGTAGAGCATCTGCCAATGATAAACTGAAAAGAGATGCCACTATACGTAGGGCATTTGCCAATGATAAACTGAAAAGAGACAACACTATATGTAGGGCATCTGCCAATGATGCACTTAAAAGAAATGTCATTATCTGTAGGGCATCTGCCAATGATAAACTGACAAAATAAGCCATAATATGTAAGGCATCTGCCAATGATAAACTGACAAAGACACCATTATATGTAGGGCATCTGCCAATGATACACTGACAAGAGACACCACTATCTGTTAGGCATCTGCCAATGATACACAGACAAGAGACACCACTATCTATTCAGACAAGAGACACCACTATCTATTAGGCATCTGCAAATGATACACTGACAAAAGAGCCACTATCTGTAGGGCATCTGCCAATGTTACACATCAAGAGACACCACTATCTGTTAGGCATCTGCCAATGATACACTGACAAGACATGTCACTATCTGTAGGGCATCTGCCAATGTTACACAGACAAGAGACACCATTATATGTAGGGCATCTGCCAATGATACACTGAAAAGAGATGCCACTATCTGTAGGGCATCTGGCAATGTTACACAGACAAGAGACACCACTATCTGTTAGGCATCAGCCAATAATACACTGACAAGAGATGCCACTATCTGTAGGGCATCTGCCAATGTTACAATGACAAGAGACGCCACTATATGTAGGGCATCTGCCAATGATACACTGAAAAAAGAGGCCACTATCTGTAGGGCATCTGCCAATGATACACTGACAAGAGACACCACTATCTGTTAGGCATCTGCCAATGTTACACAGACAAGAGACACCACTATCTGTAGGGCATCTGTCAATGTTACACGGACAAGAGAGGCCACTCTCTGTAAAGCATCTGACAATGATACACTGACAAGAGATGCCACTATCTGTAGGGCATCTGCCAATGTTATACAGACAAGAGACACCACTATCTGTTAGGCATCTGCCAATGAAACACTGACAAGAGATGCCACTATCTGTAGGGCATCTGTCAATGTTACACGGACAAGAGACGCCACTCTCTGCAGGGCATCTGTCAATGATACACTGACAAGAGATGCCACTATATGTAAGGCATCTGTCAATGTTACACGGACAAGAGAGGCCACTCTCTGTAGGGCATCTGCCACTGATACACTGACAAGAGACACCACTCAGGCATTAACACAGACTTCAAGCAAATTTTACATTTACTTTTTATTGCTTACATTTTTTGGTCTGACATTTGGAAATGTTATTGATTTTGTGTGAAATGTCCCCCTGAGCAGTGAAAGCAATACCTATCTGTTTTGTTTCATTTGTTACATTTATTCCTTTGTGACCAAGGGCTAAATTATAAAGGTTTAACCCCCAAAATAAAATGGTACGACAGCGTACTACAGTGCTTAGAAACAATTTCCTTTTAATGACATTTCTACATATAAAAGTATGACAAAAATGTAATTAAAATAGAACATAATGCAATATTCAGAACAGCTATTTGCTAAGTTTTTTATCCTCAAAGCCCTCCTAATGAATTTTAAACATAAAGTTTTCAACAGAAACATAGACACAAGAGAGATGATCTAATATTCAGGTTTTACTGAGTGTCCTGAAAATTTCCAACAAAAAACAAAGTCACAAGAGAGGAGATCTGACCACATGCAGATAATTTATTTGTTTATTCCTTTTACATCACTTTCTGCAATCATGGGCTAATGGACATTCCAAAGAGAGGGAAGTGGATACAGAGAACTCTTCTGTAGAACTCTAGAGATGGTCTTTTAAGTGTCCAGTATATAGCACTGATACATGGGGGGCTGAAATCCAGCCAGTCACTTTATCCTAACATCGAGGATTCAGCCCTAACATCGAGCAACATTGAGTAAGAACACTTTCTCAAGCATCTGATAGGCTGAATCTGAGCAAAGACTAATCAAACTAGAGCTTGTTTTTGAAAAAAACAGATGTCTTCCCCCCCCCCCCCCCACATACACACCTTAACCATAATAATGTGCCAATAAACCATGACACCGACTGATCAGTCAAGCTGAATTTGAGCCAATGTTGACATTTGACCTCAAAGTGTGACCTTGACCTTTCAGGTACAGACCTGGGTCTTGCACATGCCACTATGACTGATGATGAGGAATGCATAAGTGAAAAAATTTTAAATTCAGTTGAAAAAACTTCAGAGTAATGGTCCAGACAGACTGAATTTGAGCCAATGTTGACATTTGACCTCCAAGTGTGACCTTGACCTTTCAGGTACAGACCTGGGTCTTGCAC
>JAULCC010390646.1:0-11427 GCA_032358795.1 Nuttallia obscurata | reverse complement strand
TCTAAAATGAGTGTATTTTGAAAACGAGTGATATATATATATATATATATGTACATAGTCAAAACTGAATTCTAAAATGAGTGAATTTTGAAAACACTCCCACCCTATATGAATTTATAAGACATCAATGAACAAACTAGATGACAAATATGCACGTGTATGACCACTTTATTTGACTTTACACACAGTTTCATTTTATAGTTTCATTTTTCTTTCTGTGTTGGAAAATTGTGCTACATTACCAGATGTAAAATATCTCTTAATTTTGCTTGACTATGCATTCAAAAGGAATTTACATGAATGACATAAATTTCTTACTTAAATTCACAATCTTGAAAATAACCAACTGTCAGTAATATCACATTTACAGGACGACCAGCCTTTGGATGAACTGTCTGGACCTTAGCAAGATGAGCTTGGACATCCCCCCCCCCCCCCCTCTCAACATAAAAAAAACTTTTGACAGATAACAAATCTTTTATCAACTTACCCACTCGTTGAGTGGTGTCCAAGTTGGTACTCTCTGGCAGAGGTCTCTCAGGATGCGTATGACAATCACACAGGATTGGAGGCCATTAGCTCTAGCCTACAGAAACACCAGTAAACATACTCATAAGAATACATGTAACTTAAAAACAAAGTTTCAGGAATCTGGACTTAAAATATAACGTAATCTAAATAAAGAATTTATTTTTAAACTGTTGTTCACAATGATGTTCAAATACTCACCTGCAGAACAGCATAAAATGTTTTTTCCTCAAAACTTAGAAGTTATAAGACATCATTAATTCAAATTTAAGGAGATACTCATGTAACCAACTTTTTTTTATTCATACTATTTATATTACCCATTTTGTTTTTTTATATAGAAAAATATGATATTCTGAACAGAAGATTGCCATTGATTCCTAAGTATATTCATAAAATCATCCTAATACTTTAACTTTAGTAATTTATATATATCACATGTGTATGTCTTGAAAGATTCTAGCAAATTATTATTTAAAGATTAAAATCCAGATTCCCGAAAGGTATAACCATCCAGTAGTGTTAATGTACTTGTGTATCTGGTGTCTACCCACAGGCCTCTGCCATGTATAGAACAAGGAGCAGCCTTAGATAGCCCAGACCTTCAATTGGGTCTGGGGCCTACTTCCAACTTTCCAGCCTCATGTAAGAAATCATCAATGATCAATCTTATTGTAACTGGTCATACTAATCTTCAAGGAACAGCAATCTCATATATATCTTTTTATAATATGGCAACTAATAGTAAATAAAGGATACAGCTGCTATGCAGAATGATACGCCAAAAGAACTAGAGTTGTTGTTTTTTCTCCTTAAAAAACAGTTTTGTCATAAAATAGTTGAAAATAAATAAGCAAATAAACTTGATGTAAATAAATAAGTGTGGAGAATTTTTGGACTGGAAAAATTTGCCTTTCTAGACCCATAGAGTAAATCCCTAGTTAATTGTCACTTAATAAATAATGAAATGAGAAATTAAGATAGGCCATCATTCTTTAAATACTGCTGTATAAGTAATGAAATGAGAAATTAAGATAGGCCATCATTCTTTTAATACTGCTGTTCCATGATACAAAGAATTAATTTGAACCAGTTTTCCCATCCATTCAACTCGACCTTTACAATCAATCATCAAATTATTCACACTGACTGAACAACAAATATGGAAAATGTCAAACATAGCATTCTTGCCTACCAAATGGTACAAATTTTCCTTTCATGCTTAAACGATTACACTGGGGTAGTTTTAAACTGATGTACAAGTGGTTGGCAAGAAGAAACACAACTTTTGCCTTATATAGAAAAGTTAATTCAAGCCAACACAATGATGTTTGCAGCATAGCTCGATTACACTTGAGCTTTCAAAAAACATATACTTTGTTGGCCTGAATTGTGTTTTATCTATACATTACAAAGTTCACAATGTTAACAGGTGTCAGAAAAAATAACTTTCAGAATATTATGCAATATAAACAACTTGATGATTAAGTGTGTGCAATAATGATATATACATTTCTAAATAACTGAAGCTCTCTGAGACAGATACACCGTTTCAGTTCATTGCGACTGAACATTTGAATAAGTGTGTGGATATTTAAGCATTAAATCAGATATGTACATATTTAGTTTTTGCCTCCAGTACTATGGTAGTGTTTGTGCAGCACGTGTGGCTCTATGTTCACACATTACCAGTGTTGGTTACAGAGGGACCGGGAAAGCAGAGAGGCAGGTGCATTATGATTGCTGGCTTGTACTGGAGGGTTTTAGAAAAAAATTAAAGCAGGTATCGTAAACATATAAATACAAGCTATTTCTTGAGTCAGAGAACTTGGTTCGATTATTTACAGTCCAACAGACACTAGTCAACCCAACAAGTTTTAACCAATCACAATCAAGGACAAATGTATCAATGTTAAATTCAAAGATGGATATATAACAATGTAACTATCTACAATATCAAGAAGTAGGAATGTTCACTCAAACAATGCCCAAATAAATTCTTAATAGGCAGCTGCATCCCTTCACAGAGATCATGTAGATTCAGTTCTTTCATAATGAAAAGCCGACAGGAGTTTTGCCAAAATTTCTTAACTTTCTTAGAAAGGTAAAAATAACCTCAATAATTTCAAAGCATAATTTTGGAAGTTTCTGGGGTTATATTGTCTTAAAAAGGACTCAAAAGTTTGTTTGGGCTTTTCGGAAAGCAAAATGTTCAATAAAAGCATCAAGTGTTTAACAAGGAATGACCATCTGTGACAGATAAAAATGATCAAAGCCAATTAATTAGTTTGTCATATAAGGCAGGATTCGTATAACTATCAAAGGCCTTTTGTATTTATGTCTGATACACATTCTCCTTGAAAGGCCAGTGAAAACAATGTCTAGCTGGTTACTGCCTGCTAGATACACATCCCCCTGGGTTATTTTATAACACTACACTACCAAGATTGATCATTCATACTCAGTCAACTCACAGTTAACCTTATTCCATACAAATAAACTAAGAGAATACTCATAAGGCTGCAAAGTAGTATAAAAGTAGCTTCGAACCTGGAACCATTTAGCATGGCGAAGAGCTGCTAGAGCGTCTAGGCATTTATGCCTATCCAATACATCTGGTGGGTCTTTGACACTAACTGTGGTGGACTCTGTTATAACAAACAACCAGGATGCACTGATAGCTACAGCACACACTGCTGTATGGGTGTTTGATCATCGGAATAGGGGCCCCTTGTGTTGAGGGGGTGACTTGGGGTGAGTAGGAGGGTACTCTCACCCCTGGTCAACACTGTGACATCAACATGAACTGAGACACTTGAGGGGTTTGGAAAACACATGCAGGTAATGTAGAACGCGGGGAAGCAAAGTGACATGTCACTTAAGTTGTCAAACAGACATGCTAACAAGTACTGTTAAGTAGCATTGCACGTCACAATTGAAATTTTTAGGCCAACGTATCATGCAAAAATTAGTTATATTTGAAAAATATGATTTAAAGTGGAAACTGTTAATCCAAGAATAAAATCATCTTTCCTTTTACCTGCATAGCTATACATTGGAGTTTGGATCTTTCTTTCACCAAAACAACTAATGTTAATGTGGACTTTTTTCAACAAGACTTTCATCCCTAACAACAAATTCAAGCCTCTGACAGAGTTTGTGATCAATTTGGTAAATAGAAATATATATATACTGCCATTCACTCTATACTTGTGTTGTTTTTTTGTAGTGTTTTAATGCCTTTTTACAAACAGGTTGATGAAATGCACTTCAGCACAAACTAAGATTTCAACAGAAAGCTGGTCGATTGAACAGGTCAACCATGAACAACATTAATTGTTGACAATGTAAATTACCTTGAGTCAGACTTCTGTTTGTGCCTGGAGGCTTAGGGTATGTGAAATTTAGTACAGAACACTGAAAGTGACATTACCAACCCCTTCCAACAAAGGTCATTATACCTAAATAGTCCACCTTAAACATTTACCAAGTCTTGTGATGCACACTCAAAACTTAACAAAAATTGGGGCGAGAGCAATATAAAAAAATTGCTGCAAACACTTGCATAAACAGAGATAAGAACTTCAACAAATGAACGGCCCCAGTTCAGTGTCAATCACAGTGACCCCAAGGAGCCCCATCCATGGTCAAAAATCCATGTTTTCGTTTCTCCAGACTTCACTGCTAGTAAAAGAAGGCTTTCCAGGGAACAGCATGAAAAATGAACAAGATCATCCACAAGAAGTATAGCATACAAAAGGTATCATTAAGAAATGAAAAGATTTACAATTGAACACTTTTTCACTTTTAACTTCTGCAATTCCAAAGCCTTCTACTAGTGCTACCGCTTCAAATATCTTCGAACACTCTTCTTGTTTAAACTTCTCTTTTCTTGTTGTTGATATTTTTATAATTTATATTTTTGGCCGTAGAGTGATCATGACATTACAAACTTGTAACAAATAATTTAACCTGAAACAGTCTATATTAAACTTACATAAAGCTATCTCATTTAAATAACCCCTAAAGCTGCAGTATTTTGAAGTGAGATCTGTAGGCCATGACCATTCTACATTGTATCAAAACTCCAATGTGAATCTTTCCTCAATTTTTTTTGAAAACTTTAATTTTTTAATTGAGCCAAAATATGGAAAAGTGTATAGGTAAATTTGAATCTCTAATATGCCTTATCAACTCTATACCTCCTTCATTAGTTTCCCTCATGATGGGAGAAGTCAAAGTGATTGTACAGGACACCCTAGGCTCCACATTGTTGGTCACAATGATAGCAGCTTCCTCTACACATCGCTTCACATCATATTTTTCTTCAGTGGCACCCTATAAAAAATATTAAGTTAAAATTAAAGTCCAGACCAAGGACACGAAACATGGTTATAATAAGATATTGTCAATATGCAGAGTTTGAAAAGCTCTCTCAGAGTGATCACAATCTTGAAGCTTCTCTCAAGATAAGTATATGCTTCAAATACTAGATAGTTGTTACGGATGTTACAAATTCATGTCAAATGACAGAATTACGGACACAAAAAGAGATCTTTGTTTCATTTGATACAAGTTTGGAAATATCAGAATACTGAAAAACTGTTTTCTTATATACAAATGACAAGAAAATCTTTAAAATACGAAAAAAAGTTCATTTTTTGAAAAGTAATGCAAATAGGAAAATAAATTAAGTCTTATCAAACTGAACACTTATTACTCCCCAACTTACATCTGTATTGCCTCCAGCTAACTGCTTAGGCAGACCATCAGCAACCCTTTCCAAGAGGGTTCTTGTAGGTTTCTCCGAGCACAAAACCACAAGATGGACATTCAGATCTCCATGAAGAAGCAGTCCTTTAGCAAGAACACCAACTCTCATGACACCTTTCAACACTCTAGGGGTTGCAGATGCATCTTCCTTCTCCCTGTGAATATAACAAGACCAATCACAAATGAGCCAGCTTAATCAATATGAGGACAAAAATTGCAAGCACATAGATAATGTATGCATGAAATCAAAGCATCAAGCGGTTGTTTTTTAATATTTTGTCGCCAGACCTTTCTGATTTTGTTTTGCTGACATGTATACAGGCCTGCTTTCAGCTTTTCATAAATTTGAATCTCGAGCACTGTTATGTTGACACCTATCTTACCTTTGGCAAAATTATGTTTTCAAAACTGTTCTCTACTTGCCTGACCAACACAGAAGAATCATTCCACTGTGTTTCTATCTCTAAGATTTCCATGTCTTTTTTAATGGTTATTACAATGAAATTCTTTAAAACAGAATCCCTTACCCATCCTTAGCATCCTCCTTTTCTTTTGGTGCTTCCTTCTGATCTTTTTTAACTGGTGTTTTAGCAACTGGTTCTTTCTTTACATCCTTCTGTGCAATCACAGACTTCGCTGTGGCATCACTGTAAAAACAAGAGCTGTCGGTAAGACAGCAAGCTGAACTATTTGGCATTTTTGACACATATGGGGTTATAACTCATTCAAATTACAATCTAGAGTTAAGGGACTATGTAAATTGTGTTAAGTCTCAATGCAAAAGCATATATTGTTTCTGAGAAAAGGCCTTGCACGCAAAACTTTAACCAAACTTTCCAAGTCTAGAGTTATCGGACTTATCAAACTTTGTTATGTGATGACCTCATGTATGAAGTTCAATGCAATAGCATACAAGGTTTGTGAGAAAAGACATTGCAAACAAAACTTATACCAATTTTTCTAAGTCCAAAAAAGGAGGAATAATTCAGTCCAAAATCAAGAGTTATGGAACATGTTTGGCAAGGTCATGTTATGACCTCGGATAAGTGTTTGCAGTTTCAGGCTAGTTCATTTTTAATGTGACAAATTTCAACCAAAGGTGAGAACCATTTTACTATAGCTAGATGTTTATTTCACAGTGACACTATCCTCATAGAGATACTTTCCCTTAAACTCTTTAAAAAAAGAGAACCATGATAGTCCTTTAATGGCTCACCTGAAAATTTCTATAAAAACAAGAGGACCATGGTGATCCTATAATAGCTCACCTGAAATTAAGATTTTCTATGATTTGACCAGGGGACATAACTTCTGACCCCAGATAATCCACTAACAAACTCTGCCTAGATTTCAATGAGATAAACATTATGATCATGATAAATGAAGCTCAAAATAGAAATGCAATATCTATTGCATACGCAAAGCTTTTCTTTGACGTGACCTGGTAACCTAGTACTAACAAAGATTTTTATGATGACAATTCTAACCAAGTTTCATTAAGTTCTTATGAAAAATGCAGCCTCTATTGTGTAAACAAGGATTTTCTTTAATTTGACAGCATGACCTAGTTTTTGACACCATAGGACCTAGAATTTATCAAGATAATCATTCTGAAGAAGTTTCATGAAGATCCAATATAAAATCAGCCTCAAATGTATACACTAGGTCTATGTATGATATGACCTCATGACCTAGTTTTTAACTGCAGATAATCAACCTTCGAACTCCTATATTTCATCATGTCAATCTTTCTGACAAAGTTTCAAAGAGATTAAGTGAAAATTACCACCTCTATTGCATTGAGTTTTTCTATGATTGATTTGACCTGGTGACCTAGTTTTTAACCCCAGATAACCCATATTCAACCAAGACCACCCATTTTCAACCTAGACCTAGAGTTTATCAAGACAATCATTCCAAGTTTTATAAAGATCTAATAAAAAATGCAGAGGTCCAGGAGAAGTTATTTACTGGCAAAGTTGACAGACTGCCACATGGTTTAACAGACTACTGAACAATGGATGAAAGGTGATTACAAAAGCTCACCCTTGACCATTCTGTTTAGGTGAGCTTAAAATCTGAAAGTTTTATGTAAGTCCAATATAGCTATCAGAAAACAATATGGGCCTAATCATGTGATTTGGGCTTTCTGACATTTAAAATAGTGTGGATTAAGGATGATATTTGAAAGATTCTACCTTCAACAATCCAGTTATTCATATGTACTGTCTTTTTCATTCAGATATGAATAGCTAATTTACTATTCATGACAATACTTTCTTGCAGAAATTTTGAATCCTATTGTGTAATATAAATGTATCTACAGTCATGCCTGGTTTATTCTATGTTCAGAGAAATATATCAGTAAGTTTTCTACCTTGCAGAAGCTGCTGGTCCCTTGTTGCTGAATTTGAGAAAAATATTATGGTTTTAACATATCTCATTACTAGTGTAAACCAAACTCAAAATTTTTTGCACATAGCAGTAATAAGTACCACTACTATTTCACATCTTCATATTTTTGTATTAATTTCATAACAAATAATCTTGAAAACAAGACTTGTGAAGAGAATATACTTTCTTATAATTTCTTAAGGTTTCTCGAACTTGTATAAATTTAGCATAATGAATGGTTGTATTCATGATTTGAGAGTCTGAAGGCCCATAATCGCACTATCAGCTCATATCTTATCTAAGGTAAATTGCACAATTCAATACATGTTTAAGTATACACAAAGCAAAACTTATCTTTTTTTTCCCCCTTACAAGATGATTTTCTTGCCAAATTTAAAATTACCAAAAGTAACTCACTGTTCGGCTACCATATCAGACACAAGTTTCAAGGCCTTCTCACAAGCTGAGACAATATTCTGGACATGCTGCAACTCTTCCTCATTGGGATAAATGGAGGCGTGTTTTGCCATCACATGACGATCATCTGAAGAATCTGGTTTTCTCATTCCCTGCATAGCATAGAATAGTTTTTGTCAACTTATAATACAGCAGTATTTTTTTTGAGAGAAAGCATGATTTTCTTCAGAAAGGAAATTAACTATTTCAGTTCTTGGGAAAAAATGCATCTTATTTTTGCTATTAATGAAGCAGGAAAAAAGCCTTCAGTTAACAGTTGAAATTTTCAATTACAGTCAAGACCATACAGAGATACAACAAGACACACATACCGGTCCCATCTGTCCAAATCTGGGTGGAGGCATCCCTGGGCGACCCATCCTGTGCCATTCAAAGTATTCCATTTCCTCCTGATACCTTCTTCTCTCCTCCCAGTAGTATTCTTCTTCCATCCTACAACAAAAACACATGATAGTTAACATCCCTAACTAAAAATATATCACTTTAACCTTGTCACATAATTTTATCTTTAAAGTAGGGATGGCAACTATTCAGAAATTGACATTCGGATATTCCTTTTCAGTATTCAAATATTCAGATATCCGTTTTTTAAAAAGTTGCATGTTGAATTACTTAGATGTTCACTTATCATGCGTCAGTTATCACCAACTTCGAACACTAGCCCTTTCGTCATTCAGTTTAATCAAAATTCACAATAAAGATGTCAATTGACAATTATCATTTTGTAAAATCATCTCGCTATCATACAACTGATTAACTTCAAATTGAATTTCTACTGTCAATAGGTATAAACCAGCCTGCATTATTGCTATCTTTGCGTTTCAGTACTTGACATATATATATATTTCCGGTTCAGTCTAAAACATGGGTGTCACTTACGATGCAAGGGAATGCAACAAATTACCAGTTTTATCATTTGATATCTGTGATGTTAATTTGTATGTTACCTTTAATTTGATTGAAACAGGGTTGTAGGGAACTAGGGACTGTAGGGACCAAGACAAAGCGGCGCAAGTGACACAGTGTGACTATCGTTATCAAAACAATGGATGTTGACTGGAATACAAAATAGGCAGTTTTCTCATATGGTGGGTGCTTTTGTTCTTCTGGGGAGGAGTGTTTTTACAACATGCAAAAAACAAATGATTGAGCGATGTATTTGTAAGGGGTCAGCATGCTGTAATGTAGCAAACTGATAATCTTCCTGACACAATCTATCATATTATGCAAACAGCAGGTACACAAAACGTTCAAGAACGACCGAGAAGAAAATCTGTAAATGTAGACAACTAAATTACCTTTGTTCCTGCTCTTTGCGTCTCCAGAATTCCTCCTTCTGAGCTTGACGCCTTAATTTTTCCTCCTGGATTTTACGAACACGAATACTGGGCTTAATCTCTACTTGAAGGCTAGGGTCAACTTTTTTCTGTAAAACAATTTCATTGTATTTTTTAACCAACATGTTACATGGCTTCAAACATATTTTGAGAAGTTTATCATGTAAAATGAATGTCAAAAAGAGTAAATTTCAGAAAAAATAAATGATAACCCTTCTTGGAATTCATATCAAATCACCTATGCATAAATGAAAATGCAAACTGGGTAAAATTTAAACACCAGATTCACTTTGTAATGAAACCTTTAAAGGTCAATTATACAGCTTGGTATATGTCAATTCTTGGTTAAATTCTGTAAAAACGAATCATTACCTGCAAAGAATTTAATAACTTTTGTCTAATGATTTTATTCACATTTAAAAAGTAGTTCCCCTGGCTATTAATGAAGCCATTCTTGCTTATCTCCCCTGATTACATGTGTCCCTGACGTCACTCCTGAATTTCCCTATTGCCATGTTCACTACCCATAGATCTACACTGTTGCGGAATGACAGACTTGTAAGCGCTACAAATGATTTGTTTGATATGGAAATGAGATACACATGTTGAGCTCTATGCACCTGAACCTGTGTGTGTGTGTCATTGGGTGAAATGCAAACTAGTGACGAAGAATGAAGATCTGTACAAAACTGACAGGCCAGCTGAAGAACAGTACATCCAAGCATAGTTGCTCAACCAGTTACTGCAAATATGTTCTATATAAAATTTACTGGAAGATGACATTGCAATGTGTTTATACTTAACTTTTAAAGAATTCAATTATACAACCAGACGTTAGAATTTTTTAAAATAAAGTTAGCATATGCATATGATCGTGTCAGACGGAAAACTCTAGGTGCATTTGTAGGAAAATCAATCTTCATAGAAAGGGGTAAAAATAATAAGCAACATTTAAACAATGCACACTCTTTTCTGTTAGTCAATGAATTATTGGGGCTCAAAGATTTTCCTCTGACAGTGTCTGTAGCATGTACCTTGTACTGCAATCTGTGGCGGCGTCCCTTCATGTGCATGTCCTTAGCATTTGGATCATTGAACTTGCACTCACACAGTTTGCAGTTGAAACTGATAATCTTCCCAGTGGCATCATTTTTGATCTCCTCAATATACTCATGACCTGGAAATAATGGATAAACGATCTGATTTACTAAATCTTATGAGTTTAATTGCACTAAGAACAAACTGCTTTGTCAATATAACCTCTGTTAGAGTCTGCAGAAATGAAACTACCTCAGAAAAGAATTTTTTTCTGAACAAAAAATGATAGCAAGATTAAGACAAACGGCAAAAATTTTTTTTTGCTTAAAAATCAGACAATTTTCAATTTTGGATAATTCACCATCGAGTGCTAGCCTTGAATAATTGTATCAACATCCAACAACCTTGCAAGTACCGACTTGTTTGGTACTGAGTGCACAGGCATAATACTAGCCATGATCATGTATACTGACATCAACATCTTCAGAGATTAAAACTTAGGATACAGAAAAATATCCTTTTGTAGCCTTTATACCATTTGTCCATAGATAACGTGGAGAAAATCGTTAATGGAAAAAGTTGCTTACCTACGGGCTGAACATCTTTCTCTCCAAGAATGTTCAGAGCATCGTTATCATCATCTGACATGTTTCCAAGATCTGAAATGCATGAAAAATAATATTTTGTAAATATAGTATATATAGAAAACAAGAAGACCATGATGGCCCTGAAGCGCTCACCTGACACCTATTATCTTTTTTAAACAACAGGGAAAAGTTTCCCCATATAAATACATAAGTGCTAATATCTTAGCTCTAGCATTTATGATTTCAGAGGAATAGATTAATGATGTCACCTAAGGAACACATTTGCCAAATCA
>JAULCC010390535.1:0-11427 GCA_032358795.1 Nuttallia obscurata | reverse complement strand
TGATATTTATTGATGATGTTTTTGTATTTTCATAATTTTTTTTTTCGGCGCAATATAGCCTTTGTGTGCTGACGTGCCGCAAAACCCCATTTCACTCACTCACCCATGTTGAAAGTTTTGTTCATAACGCTTAAGTTCAACTTAGTGGTCAGTCAACATAAGAAGGCCTTTGGCCATTTACAATATTTTGAAGACGACTTATACATACTATCTTGCAGTAGAGTCAAAATGTTCGCAGTACAAAATATAAATACACTGATGAATATTACATATTTATATAGACGGACCATTTCTGAAGCAATTATGAAGTTCTATTTTACAATTAATATCTGAAATAAATGTAAATATCTTAAGGTAACACTGGTAGCAATATTATATTTGTAGAGCTTATCTTATGATATTTTGTGGGGACGGTGGTCTAGTGGTAAGACGTTGGACTCAGGATCTTATGGTCGTGGGTTCAAAGCCCACCCGGGCTGTAGGAGTTTTTTAGGCAGAAAAGTAATCCCAAATGTGCCTCACCGTACGGAAGTGTATAAATGGGTACCTGTGAAGATGAAAGTCTATTGCCGTGGTTGCAATTTGTGCCATGTGTTAAAGCTCGAATTAAACCCTAATGATAGGGGCAAAATAGGTAAGGCACCTTTGACCGTATGTCCAATATGAAAAAGAATGCAATATAAATGTGGTAAAAAATAAAATAAACTAGAAATAGTATGCAAAATGTAAGGCGCATCGGTTGTCATTTAAAGGTCCCAGCAGGGATTCGACGTTGACTTTCAACACTGATTTACATTTCGCTTTTCACGACAGGCAATTACTTGATTTTGCACAAGGTGTACATGTTGAAGTAAGGTTCAAGGCCATGTAGCAAACATATGAGTGCGACACTGTGTACAGTTTATATAACCTTATACCTCCTTGTTATAATCCTTCTGGAAATGTCGCTTATATTAACATATTTTGAGACCAACGCAAAGCACGAGCATTTGCCTAACAAACTAAAGTGCAACCTTTTTTATGTACTTTAGAAGATATTTGTAGTACCTCTGCATGTTACATGTGGCTAACTGTGAATGAAACTGGTATTCGGGGTGAAGACTTTGAAATCGTTGTGCTCATTTGTTTTGGGGTGATAGACCCAGTTATACGTTCTATAAACGGATTTATCATACAACTAATTTATAGGTCCAATCGTAGACGCTCATTCGAGTCATTAGACCGTACATTAAATACTGACGTCAAAAAGAAATGCCTCAGCTTTCTTTGATCCTTCATATTTTTTGTACCGAGTTGGAAATAGTGTTATGGTATTTACAAATTTAAATAGTAGAAAGTCTTAAACATTTTTGAGAAATTACATGAAATTCAAAATGCGTTTTGTGACTTTGAATAACGTAACAGATACATCAGCCTTAAACGAAGTTAATATCGGGTATGCCCTCCTTGACTTTGGATGACTGTTTGCAATTGGCGTGCCATAAAACTGCACAAGTTACGCAGCATGTAGCATGGAATGCGCGCTCATTCTTTCGGTAAAGTGACAGTCAGTTCATGGACGTTACGTCGCTGGGGGTGACGGCAACGTACTGACTGTGTATGTCCCATATGTGCTCTATGGAAGCTATCTATTCAAAGAATACATAGATACTAAAACTATAAATGATAAAAGGCAACACTAAATCTACATAAAGACTATCTATAACACATTAGAAGGTATTTAAATTACTAATGATTAAAGAGAGCTAGAAGCTTGTATTTTGGACACCGAACTAGAATCTCACAGGCATCTAGATGATAGAAATACCTAAAGGTCATTTACTTACAGGGACTGCCAATGTCATGATGGTATAAAAAGGGGATAACCGCGCCGTCGTTGAAGATTTGCCGACGCATACCGGTGGTTTATATGTCGCAAAATTAGTGTTACGTGCGACGCGTTAGCGGATCATGTAAAACGGTTATTTGCGACATATAAACCACCGATATACTTCGGCAAATCTTCAATGACGGCTCGGTTATCCCTATTCTGATGCAATCTTATTCAATGTGTTGAGTAACGCTCTCAGTCTTTTGATGACATTCCATTCAAACGGTTATTTGACGTCACTAGGACGTTCTGAATATTGATTAGGCATTCCAACAGTATATGATAGACCGATTACCCAATCAAAACGCTTGTTACAAAAAAGTTACATTAGAATATCACTTTTTATGTAGGTAGACAACATATAAAAATCCTTAATTGCTTTCTCTGTCTTAAGGTTTTCAAATTATAATTTTGATACGTAATAATGGTGTTGTTATTTCTCTGTAAAAGTTATTAGTACAGCCATATCGAGACATAATACACCAAATTCGTGCCTTATTAGTACAGTCATATCGAGACATAGTACACCAAACTCGTGCCATTTATGGAAAAAACACCATACTTGGAATATATATTCATTGAACAAATATGCATCTGCAAAGAATGAGACCAGGGTCAAATCAGTCAAGAGGGCCGTCATAACCACAATTTTCAAAATGGCCGCCATAGCGTAAATACTTATCTTTTACAAACATTGGTAGTAGATGGAAAGGGAATTATGTTTTTGTTTTGTTTGTAAAGGTATACATTTGATGTCGATGACTGCTATAGCTTTATAATCGTTGCCTATTTTTGATGATTTATGCAATTAAATACCACCAGTCAAAAAAACCCAGACTGGAGTATTAAAGGCTGCGAACTTTCTAAAGTATTTCAATGGAATGTTTTAAATCATTTTACTGTTATGGTAAGATTAATAAAAGCCTTATTATTATCATCTTTCGGAAATCATTTAATGTGGTATGGATTGATGAAATGAATGTGTACGTTATTTCAACAGTTGTTTTAAGAGCGGGAGACAACATTTTTTTAGGTATCTATTCAACATTTAAAGGGAACATTAAACATGAAATCAGGCACAAGGACAAAATAATAATTACTTTTTTCTCTTAAAGATGGTACATGTATATCAATTTCTAAGATATGTTATTTAATACAAGTACAGAATATTTTCGGGTTGTTCTTTATTCGAAATAATAAAAATAAGAAAATAAATTCATAATGTAAGCAACATACCAGGTCCATGTTCTCGTGTTTTGAATTTTTATGTACACGTTTGACTTTGTATTTAATGTATGCGTAATCCATTAATATATGATAACTCTTCGAATTAAATTTCAAGCTGGATCATTATTTCTCAAGCTGATATCTTTCATAGCCTGGTGTCAGAACTTGACAAAATCAAGTAGTTTGGACACAATTCAGGAAAATCCGTAAAATTCTTAAATGGGGAAATCTATAATTAGAAATCGGGATATCCCATAAACGGATACCGCTATCCGTCTATTTACTATTTTTCGTGAGTACAGTCGCCTATTTTCAACATCACCAAACAACACCATGTTATACGATTCAGACAGTAAGAAGCAAACGACTGTAGGTCGAAAAGGATAACACGATGTTTTTTGGTGAGGCTGAAAATAGGCGACTAGGAATGTAGGCTCATTTAGCGTTGAGAGAGCGACAGAGACAGTTGTTAAAATTTTAAGCATGTGTTAATATTTGTAAGACATAATAAAATGTCCCCAACACGTGTATGTGTTATATATTGTTTGAATATGATGTTACAACGGTTGTCGCGCTGTCAATCGCTCAGTTTACATATACAATAAAATGTATTTAGTTTATCTGATGTTCGTGTAAAAAGACAATTTCAGACTTTCTCAAGTTACACATAGTTGATGAATTCGATAACTAATATCGCAGGTAAACGGTTTACGTATTCGTATGGTAATTTATTTGCATAATGTATTGGTGTTAAGGTATGGGTTGAAATAATTATCTTCTCGGACATGGAGTTATATGGTATATTTCTGTTTACATCCTCCTACATTGTATGAAGGCGAAATAACTCAACCAGTTTCGTATTTGCCCCTGACACTTTGATTAAAGAGTTATCCACGAGTTCAAGACTCTAAACTAACGATTCTTTTTTATTTTTTGAAATTTTGAACAACAGTATATACATGTATTTAGCATGCAGTGGTATTTTGAAATGATTTTTATGTTGTTCCGTAGATAAATAATAAAAAATATAGTCAAAGAAAAACTCCCTGGTCAGACATGTCAGACTACAATTTCAGCTCAATTCAACGTGTGTCTTTTTTTTAATTTCAAATAATGTTCAAGTTATTTTGGTTAGGTTTATAGAAGTTATATAGTTGCAAAGACTAGAAGTGTTTATTATTTCAGAGTTTTGTGAGTTAAGTCACCCGCGCCCGAACGGGTCATCTTTTGTAGTATTTAATGATATTTCAACATGAATTATATATCAGAAACAGTAGCATGGTGCGGCACTGTTCATTTGGATAATGGTGTAATACCTACAATTAAAGTTGCAGGTTTTTGTTTAAAATTGTATATAAGAAAACTAGAATAACTAGGAGCTGCCAGAGAAACCAATGTGTATCTAAACTTACAGACGACACCTGAAATAGCAAAGGTTTTTAAATTCTTAGCACATTGACAGGCTGTATTATTATGCTAGCATACACAGAAGATATTATACTTTTATATTGCAAGCATACACAGAAGATATATTTTTATTTTGCTAGCATACACAGAAAATATATTTTTATATTGCTTGCATACACAGAAGTTATATTTTTATATTGCTAGCATACACAGAATATATTTTTATATTGCTAGTATACACAGAACATGTATTTTTATATTGCTAGCATACACAGAAGGAATAGTCCAGGCACATAAGCCGAGCAAGACCTTCATAAAGTCCAGCGTATCCAAAACATGTGTGCAAGGATGGTGTTTAATCGCAGAAAATAATGACAGTTCCAAACGGGTCGTATATGATTTACATTGATTACCAATCAAAGTTAAAATCAACCCAAAATTTCTGAAATTCATGTATCAGTATTCTGTGAGTATAACACCGACATACAGAACTGTTGAGTCAGCATGTGCCAAAACGACAAGGCTTCAGATCAGCTGACCTGACCAACAATAACTTTACAGTACCATTCAACGAAAGAAAAGCTTTTAGTGACAGAAATTTTGTTAAATTGGTCCTTAACTCTGAACCGATTGTCCATTGAGTTAAGACAATTAAGACAATTGGATGTTTTACAAACAAGCTGAAAACTGACTATTTCAGGGATTTTGACTCTGTTTTAAAACAACAACTCATTTTGTAAAAACAGGCGTCTTTTCAAATAAATCAGTTTTAGAATAAGTTTCAAGACATCGTTGGTGGCTATGAGAAAATCACCGGTCGGTTCTCGGTCCACTCGATTTACTTGGTGGTGTACCGATCACGTGATCGGGATATACCGGGTTATACCGATCGGTGTAAGTCGGTACATACAACCGAGTCCACCTACTATATAAGGCTGTGTAACGGAAGGCTGGTGTCATACCGTCCAAACCCGACTGGCCCGTAGACGTCAGCGTGGAAGTGTACACAATGTATACTCCCATACTGACGGCTGCTCCCCCAGGGCTCAGGAGGGACGTTAAACCTTCGAAGTCATCATCATCATCAAGGCTGGTGTCATTTGGTCAGTTAATGTCGAAGAGGTAGCACTCTAAAGTAAACAAGGCAACTGACTTTGCAAAATTCACAAAATCGCTGAAAGAGCAGTGATTTGATATTTTCATCCGAAAGGTCTTGCACCTAACGCTATCCATACTTATATGGTAGCAGAACTAGGGAATGATTCCCCTTCATATGCTACAGTGAAGAGGTGGATGGCGGTATTTAAGCGTGGCAGGCAGATCCTTGAGGGTGACGCCCGTCCTAGAAGACCTCTCACTGTTGCAACCCAGGAAATGGTCAATAAAGTCCATGATATTGTTTTGGCTGGTAGGCGACTTACAGAGAGATATACAGCCAGTACAGTTGGGATTTCACCGGATAGAGTACATTCCATTCTTACGGAAAAACTTGCCATGTTGTAATGAGAAAGCTCACAGCCCGTTGGGTACCAAGACTTCAGTTGATCAGAAGCACACCAGGTGGACATTGTCATGAGCTAATCTGAACCTTTTAGAGGCAGATCCTGCTAACTTTCTGCAGAGGTTTGTGACAATGGGTGAAACTTGGGTCCATTATTTCATCCAATAGGTCAAACAACAGTCTAAACAATGGAAACCCCCGGTTAATCCCCGCCAAAAAAGGGGAAGTCTGTTCGCTCAGCTGGAAAGGTTAGGGCCTCGGTTTTCTTGGATACTGATGGTATTCTGATGGTAGATCATATGCAAATGGGACAATCAATGAATGGCACATATTAAGCACCACTTAGGTAGTTGGGAGAAAATGTTTACCTCAAGCGCTACGGAAACTCAGTAGAGGTATATTGCTATATGTTTTTACCTTGAAATAACTGGTTATTTTATGTATCATGTTTAACAAAGTATCGACTACTGCGAAAATGACTTAAATATCTTAATTACTGCTGTCTCCGTTAGGCCGTTCTTCAAATTCTGTAGATAATCACATACCATAAAACAGAATCACTTAGGCATAAACGGCGCAAATAATGCCTGTTAAACATTAATCATACTGACAGGAGTAGCCTGCTCTAAACAAATGCAGACATATTGTTGTTTTCAACAAACATGCTGTTGGCCGTTGAGTTTTGTTTGTTTGTTTATTTATTTGGAATTTAACGTCGATTTAACAATTTTTCAGTCATATCGCGACGTCCAGCACATTTCAGGTGGAGGAAGACCCCGTGGGACCTCTGTACACTATTTCAGGCACGTAGTGCACCCGGGTAGAACCACCGACCTACCACAAGCCAGCTTGAAGGCTTCCTCACTTGACAAATCCGAAGTGCCCAGACAGACTGGATGAACTTGGTTGCCGTGTCCGTCGTCATCGGCAGCCAACCCCTAAAACTTTACCAGAACTGCGCCATGTCCTCCTTGAAGAGTGTAACACCATTCCTTTTAACAATATAAACCGCTACATCAGCTCCATGTGTCGCACATGTATAATATGTCTGGCAGTAATCGATGCAAGGGATTGTTATGACGAAGAAATTCTATTAACACTGGTCTTATATTCCCTTTATGAAAATATCCAAAAAACAAAACAAAAAAACAATTCCTTAACGTTATTTGTTTGATGGAATAATATTTCATTATTTCCGCCTTTTACGCAAAAGAAAAAGCAATCTTAGCATGAAAACGATCGCACACAAGGGTAAGCCCAGACGCTAAAACGACGTTGCAAAATTTACAAAACAACTGGTTGTTTGACATTTCCGCTAGTACAGTGAACAAATATAAACAAATTTACCACACACGTGAGAATTTGAACTATCCCTTAGAACGTGATTGGATAGAATTTATTCCGCTATCAAACAACTTGTTTGACTGGAAGGCGTTCTTGATAAATACATCAAAATAAGAAATTTTTGCAGATAACATACTTTCAAACGGATACATAAAGCCGCGCTCGTTAACTGAAATATTCATAAACATCTGCAAAGTCACCGAAAGAACAATCTTGTCAGCTTGGTAGCACGATGAAAGGCATAAAAGTCTCACTAAAAGAAAATACTGTCTTTGGAAGAGGCCGGAAAGATAAACAAAAGGCTGCAGGAACGATAAGGCACGAAAAAGACGCCTTCGCCGATAATGGAATGAGTATCAGATTGAACAGGCGTTTGTCTGCGACAGAATTGCTTGCGATGAAGAGACAAGGCTGCAGTAACCTGTTTCCACTTATAAACACACAGACTTACCGAGGAAAAGCATGTAAGTCTATTTATAATAGGGATGAGAGGCGCGCCAGCGATGAAATTCTGTCATATTTCGGAACTTCTTCGAGACGGCCGTCCCTGTTAACCAAAGAAAATGTAATCCCAGAAGAAGCATCCACGTTCGATGATGTATTTTATCCGAGGATTCCAAATAACGACTCAGAAAATACGGATAGCCATCAAGACAAGGCAGATGCACGATGTAATAGCTTCGTGTTTTCTAACGCTAAGTCCAAAAGAAGAGAACTGGTATTGAGGCGGCGCTCGACCACTTTGTTAGTTACGGACACCTTTAGTTCAACTTTAATACCAAACATGCTAGAAGGAAATGTTCGCACCGATTGCGTTTGGATTGGATGTGCATTTGATTACAAATCCAACAGCAGACGACTGAGTCTTCGCATTGTCTACACTGGCGAAATATACGGCGAGTCAGGCAGACATATATTCGCAAAGGTATGCCTTCTTCCCCGAAGGAGTCATAAGCAACGTATTCATATACCTAATGCACCAAACAAACCATCGGAATGCGTACTATTTGACAAAATTTCGGAACAAGAGCTTTGCCGAATGGATATTGGTATTATTCTGATGACGACTCGAGGACTTTTCAAAAGATCGAAAGTACTTAGTGAGTGGATCGTTCCTTTAAAGGACGTAGCGTTCAACTGTCAGCACGTCGCCTGGAACTTATTTAATGTTGGTTACTAAAGTGAGCTCTATACAATCTCTAAACGTCAAGGGTTGATATTCACTAGTGTTTATTCTGATATATATTACACGTCACGATATATGCGTCCCGGTCTGGCGCTATGAAATTCTTAAAAGTGCCTGGATTAACTGTAAACCACGATGACATCACTTCGGCAACAACGTCATCAGATGGCGTTAAAATTAGCATTTGTAAATAGACAAGTTTGTGTTCTCATTTGACACCTTAACCTGTTTTAGTTCGTTATGCTATAAATAGAATCTTTCATTCAGTCTCATGAATGATTGGATTTATAAAATTCGCCTTTTGAAAACGATATCGTTTTCAAAAGACGAATTTTATAAATCCAATCATTCATGAGCACTCATGTAAGATCCTCTATATAGAAGATGTCTTTGATACTTCTATTGATTCGTGATTGGGCTAGGACTATTCTCTCACCAGAGGGAGTGTGTAGCACGCCCTCTGGTGAGAGAATGGGCTAGGACAGCATCAACTTTACTGGTTAAATGGCAATACATGTACTTGAACAAACATTGTTTAACATAACTTGTGTAACTGTTTTTTGTGAATTCAATATTGTAAAACTGTATTCCTGATAAATAAAAAGTAAAATATTATATGAAGCTGTTCAAATGTGTTTGGTTTTCATTGTGTATTCTAATCGATGATACGGGATTATGTAGCCTACATACGGTCCTATTTTATATGAAAATACTCCGATCTGAAAATAACATTTCGCTGTCAAATGGAAAATGTTAATTTATCTAGATATCTTATTGTAAGCTGTCTTACAGTCCTAAGGACTTTTCAACTCGGGTGGGTGCTTTTCAAAAGCTCAGTTGACATAATTAAGCCAAGCCAACAAAGCAATCTTTAAAAAAGTCTGTAACCTTTCTTGTGTAACGGTAGAATTACGCCCTCGGTCTCTGTTTAACCTTTCCTGAGTTACGGTACAAAAAGCCACTCGGTCTGTCTGTAACTTTTCCTGTGTAACGGTACAATCACGCCCTCGGTATGTCAAGCATTTTTCTTTCATAACAGTATAAACACTCTCTCGATATGTGTGTCACCTTTCTTGAGAAACGGTACAACCACGTCCTTGGTCTGTTTGTCACCTTTCTTGAGTAACAATACAATTACGCAATCGATCTGTCTGTCTGACATTTTTGTTGTGTAACGGTATAATCACGCTCTCGATCTATTTGTCATCTTTCTTGAATATTGGTACAATCATGACCTCGTCTGTCTGTAACCTTTCTTGAAAACGGCAAAATCACGCCCACGATCTATCTTGTATTTTTCTTGTGTAACGGTACAATAACGCCGTCGGTATGTATGTAACCTTTCTCGAGTACGATACAATCACGCCCTCGATCTGTTTGGCCTTTTCTTGTGTAACGGTACAATCACGCCCTCGGTATGTATGTAACTTTTCTTGAGTAACAGTACAATCACGCCCTCGATCTGTTTGGCATTTTTCTTGGGTTACGGTACAATCACGCCCTCGATCTGTTTGACATTTTTCTTGTGTAACGGTATAACGTATATTTTATAAAATCTATAACATGCTGCATCTGTGTAATTGGTCGAACGAGCGGAATGATGTATGTTTTCTGTGCGAAAGGATATATGCCAGTGCTTATCTCAAAATCAATATATAGAACTGTATAGATAATATATTTGCTATTACTACTGTATAGACGAATCATTTTTATTCTATGTCCTTTTTTACGTTACATGTACATGGGTGGGTAACCCATGTATATATCCACTTGAAATTGAAAGAGTAAAACTTATTATTATTACACTCTCTGTCATTCTGTCACATTTTAATCGTAACAGTACATTCACGCCCTCGTTCTGTCTGTAACCTTTGACTTGTAACGGTACAATAACGTCCACGTCTATCTGTAACATTTCCAGTAAATAACAGCGAATAGGGTCTCAAACAGACTTCATTAAAGGACGTTATATAGGCGAAAACATATGAATTATGGAGGAGTTTCTTGAATATGTCGAAAGCAATTATATACCGTGTTTAATTTTCTTTTCAGATTTACAAAAAGATTTGGATAGCATAAATCACAATTATTAATTTGATATTAAAAAGATTCGGAACAATAGCCAATTAACAGTTTACTGTTATGTATCTAAATAAAATGGTTGCCTTAAGATCGTGTGCTATTCAAAGTGTACTAACTAAAATTAAATTGAAATGTATTTTCATTATGCACTAACTAAAATTGAATTGATATGTATTTTCATTATGTTTTTGTTAATTAACTGAGTTATACTCTTTTTCCTGTTGTTGAAATTTGTGCCGCCTTATGTTCAAGGCGATAAACATGTATATGTTTAAGCTGAATAATAAAACTGAAACTGAAAAACTATCTTACATCATTTAAACTTTTGACAAATCATTTATACGTTGGGTTATAACCTTTTACACAAAGACAGATAGTTGTGTGTTAAACAATGTTTGATGACAAACTTCTTTACGATTTAGCGAGGGGTCAGGCAAGGATATATAATATAAATTCTTTATTTGAGTCGCATCATGGTAACAACATACAAATATACATACATACATGTATGCAGTTAAAAAGAGTTAACCATGTCATTCAAATTAGAATTATAAGAGACTTTATTATATCAAATGTCATTAGACATTAGTTAAATGAAAAGTATTGAAACGTAAGAATACATTATCTAAGGAATATACAGCCTTTGTTAATTTTACAAACTGATTTTTTGAATTAATAAAAGTATCTGTCTGTCTTAAAAATCATCAAAACAAGGCATATTAAGATACTGATATTGAATATCGGCCAAACAAGCCCCCTTACAGAAATGTTTTTAAGAAATCGAATATTACCTCAAATCAGATTTGAGAT